>CAUYON010049131.1:0-10443 GCA_963573935.1 Arctocebus calabarensis
AAAAAAAAAAAAAAAAAAATGGATTTTGTAACCTAACAGAGACCTTTAGTGTTTATTTGCCTTTCTGAATACTTATCTTCCTTTTTTGAAGGTTCTCCAGGAAGCTCTCAGACTGGGAGCCAGCACAGTTCTCCTCGAGCCTTGATACATAGCAGTATTGGTGATATTTTGCCAAAAACTGAAGACCGGCATTGTAAAGCTTTAGATTCAGATGCTGTTGTGGTTGCAGTTTTCAGTGGCTTACCCACTATTGATAAAAGAAGGAAAATGGTCACCTTGGGGTAATTTAAGCTCTTTTGTTTATGTAATAGAATAATAGCTTTGTTTGGAACTTTAAGTCTACATTTTTTTTTCATCTGTCCCACATTTTTCAAAGACTTCTGTGCGGAGCTGTATTATGCATCAGAGGTCTTTACATATATTTTGTATGAAACAAAACACTTGCAGCAATTTTAACACTGCTGTTTGCTTTCATCTCACCCTTTTCCTCTCTTCTTATGAAAACTATCCTCAAAACTCATAGTTGAGATTTCCCGAAGGATATATGGTAGTTGATATATTTATCTCTCTCCCAGGAAACATAAACTCAAATCTAAGCCATGGCAATTAAACTTCTCAAATCTAAGCTATGGCAATTAAACTTCTATTCATTCAAAAGGTAGGGAAACTGTAGAATATATTGTGTATGGATATGCTAGGTGAACCATTAATATCCATCTGCTCCTCTGTTTTATGGATATTAAATATGTCTCTAAATTTAAGCAGCGGAATAGTTTTACCTTGGAGACTTTGAAAAGAACTTTAAATTTAGAGAAAGATTAACATCCATTACGTTTACTTAATTTTGTAATCCCAGCACTTGAGAGGCTGAGGCAGGTGAGTTACATGAGCTCACAGGTTCAAGACCAACCTGGTCAAGAGCGAGACCTTGTCTCTAAAAATAGCTGGGTATAATCTCAGCTACTTGGGAGGCTGAGGCAAGAAAATCTCTTGAGTCCAAGAGTTTGAGGTTTCTATGAGCTGTATGACACTGCACCACTCTATGAAGGATTAGACTCTGTCTCCAAAAAAAAAAAAAAAGTTTACTTAATTTTATATAGTTTCAATGTCTGGCTCAATTCCAAATGTAGAAGAGCAGCTGGTGATTTAGTTTTCTGTTGTTGCTAAAGTTTGAGCTGTAGAAAGGTATTGAAAAAATCCCTAGACAGTATCTTGTTTTCCCCATTACCCAGCCTGGTGTACGTGTTCTTTTAAAGTTAAAGCTAAGGCTAACTTTTATATTTTTATTGGTTATAGAGATTTTATATCTGCCTTTAATCATTTAAATGAAATGTATACGAACATGGATTTGTTTTTTGTAGAGTGTAAAATCCTGGACAAATAACTGTAGCTCTTAGCTGCTGTATTCCTCATTTTAGAATTGATTGTATGTGCCAGTCTAGTTCATGTATACATTATCCAGCTGTTGTCTTTTTTTTCCCTCTGCCTCATTTAAAGTTTATACAAGCAAAAAGTTTTAAGTACTAATGAGAAGTGGTTCAAAATTGAAGGAAAAGAATAGGAAGGAAAAATTCTCCATCTTTCTTTCGCATCTGCCTATTTTTCCAACCTTTCCCACACAAATTCATGCTGCTCTTTTTTGTACATGCTGTCTCTTCTCAGTTTTTATGTATAAACAACTTTGACTGTGTAGCTTTTTTAAAACAAAAGATGTTTTCTTAATAATATATCTCAAGTCTTACCTATTAGAACATATTATTTAGAGCTTTTATTTATATTTCAACCAAAATTTTTAAGATAATTATAGATTCACACACAGTCATAAGGAATAATACAGAGAGATCTTATATTCCTTAACCTGTTCTCCCTTATGATAACTTTGTACAAAACTATAGTATAACATCAAAACCAGGATATTGACATTACTGTAGTACATCATTTTATAACTTTTTACTCTGAATCTTCAGGAAAAAAATTTTTGGACAAATATTTTAAGATAAAATGTGAATTTTGCTATTAAATACCAGTGCATATACTATATGCAGTATGGTGCTCAGTTCTAAGAAAGGAAAATATAGATTATTCTGACACATAGTAGTTATAAGTATAAAAATATCAAGTTGTTTTCTCCCTTTTTGAGGGCTAATGCTAAAGGAGGTCATGTGGAAGGAATGGAGATGACTGATTTGGAAAATAATTCTGAAACAGGGGAGTTACAACCTGTGTTACCTGAAGGAGCTGCAGCTGCCCCTGAGGAAGGTAAGGAATGAGAGAGTTATAATGCGACAGGAGGGGACAAACTGACCGTTTTTTGGTGGGGGGGGTTCATAGGGAGTAGTTTTACCGATGTGATATACTTCATCTGAACACAGCATTCATTTTGCCAATGAATTTGATTTACTAGGATATTAAACACAGAGAAGGCAAAATGGATAATTATTACATAAAAGGACATGTCTCACTAGAAGAGACATTTACAGGTGGAAAAATCTGCAGATAATTCATCTGTCCAGTCAATAAATATATTAAACGATCTATATGCCAGTTATTGGATTTTTGCTAAATGTGCAAAGATAAATATGTTCACAGTCTTAGTGGGAAGATTTGTCCCAAAATAGTGAATTACAATATTTTAAACCCTTCATCTTTTTTTTTTTTTTTTTTTTGAGACAGAGCCTCAAGCTGTCACCCTGGATAGAGTGCTGTGGCATCACAGCTCACAGCAACCTCCAATTCCTGGGCTCAAGTGATTCTCCTGCCTTTGCCTCCCAAATAGCTGGGACTACAGGCACCCACCACAACGCCTGGCTATTTTTTTTTGTTGTTGTTGCAGCCGTCATTGTTGTTTGGTGGGCCCGGGCTGGATTCGAACCCACCAGCTCAGGTGTACGTGGCTGGTGCCCTAGCCCGTTGAGCCACAGGCGCCGAGCTGCCTTCATCTTTTAAAGTCAGTTTTGATTAGTCTGTGGATTGCTTTTTTCATCTTATAAAAGCATTCCAAGTTGTAATCATTTTTAAAATCCCTTAGGTAACCAATGTCAACTCTGCCAATTTATTCCCTCTTACACTTTCTAGTATCTTTTCTACATATTTTTCCAAGTTCATGATTGTTTATTTAAAAACAGAAAGCATTTTAATTTAGGGTAATAGAAAGTTCTTGAAGCAATGCTAAACGTATCACCCTTGCTGAGTCCTTTATATGTTAGCAGAAAGAAATGTCAACTTTCTTAATGATATTTGACATTGGAATTTTTTTCATTTCTCAGTGAAACTAAGCTACCTTCCACTTCTGCACTCATTTTAATTCCAATGATTGATGAATTGTACTCAAAACATCTATACAGGTACCAGCATCTACCTCTGGTTGCCATGTAGAGAGAGTGTGTGCCTAGTGGCATTTTCAGGTTGTTTTTCAGTTAAAGAACCCTAAATGTTTTGGTTTGCTTTCTTAGTTGTTGCTCCTGTAGTAGGCAGCATTATTTCCTTTAAAAAGAGATTAAATGGGCTCGATGCCTGTGGCTCAGCGGGTTAAGGCGCCAGGCATTGTAAACCTGAGCTGGTGGATTCGAATCCAGCCTGGGCCCGCCAACCAACAATGACGACTGCAACCCAAACAAAACTAGCTGGGCGTTGTGGCGGGCGCCTGTAGTCCCAGCTACTTGGGAGGCAGAGGCAGGAGACTCGCTTGAGCCCAGGAATTGGAGGTTGTTGTGAGCTGTAATGCCACAACACTCTACCCAGGGTGACAGCTTGAGGCTCTGTCTCAAAAAAAAAAAAAAATTAAATAAAAGAGATTAAATGGAAAGGATTTTTAAAGTGATGTTATTTATTGATCATTGAAACTCTAAGATAAAAATATTATGATTGATGATATTTATAGAAAGTAGTACGTATTAGCTACTTTCTGTGTGTTTATACATACTAGGTATAAATTGGAGTGGCTTAATTCTTTTTTTTTGCAGTTTTTGGCCGGAGCTAGGTTTGAACCTGCCACCTCCAGCATATGGGGCCGGCACCTTAGTTCATTGAGCCACAGGCGCCACTCTTTTTTTTTTGAGACAGCCTCAAGCTATCACCCTGGATAGAGTGCGGTGGCATCCCAGCTCACAGCAACCTCCAACTCCTGGGCTCAAGCAAGTCTCTTGCCTCTGCCTCCCTAGTAGCTGGGACTACAGGTGCCGGCCACAACGCCTGACCATGTTTCTTTTTTTTTTTTTTTTTTTTGGTTGCAGCTGTCATTGTTGTATGGTGGGCCCAGGTTGGATTCGAACCCGCCAGCTCAGGTGTATGTGGCTGGCACCTTAGCCCGTTGAGCCATAGGCTCTGCGCCTTTTTTTTTTTTTTTTTTTTTTTTTGAGACAGAGCGCCAAGCTGTTACCCTGGATAGAGTGCCATGGCCTTACAGGTCACAGGAACCTCCAATTCTGGGGCACAAGCGAGTCTCTTTCCTCACGTGAGTCTCCTGCCTCCGCCTCCCAAGTAGCTGGGACTACAGGCACCCGCCACAATGCCCAGCCATTTTTTGGTTGCAGCCATCATTGTTGTTTGGCAGGCCTGAGCTGGATTCGAACCCTCCAGCTCAGGTGTACGTGGCTGGCACCTTAGCCCGTTGAGCCACAGGCGCCGAGCTTAATTCTTAACAGTATGTACTAGAACTACGACTTTTTTATTTTTTTTTTAGACAGAGTCTCACTATTTTGCCCTTGGTAGAGTGCCATGGTGTCACAGCTCATAGCAACCTCAAACTCTTAGGCATAAGCAATTCTCTTTCCTCAGCCTCTCAAGTAGCTGGGACTACAGGTGCCTGGCTATTTTTTGGTTGCAGTTGTCATTGTTGTTTAAGCAGGCCTGGGCCGGGTTTGAATCTGCCAGCCTTGGTGTAGTGGTTGGTGCCCCAACCACTAAGCTACAGGTGCCTACAGCTCTTTTTTTTTTTTTGTAGTTATTTATGAAATACTTCTGACTTGCCTGATGTTGCCTTTAATGCTGGTGATAAAGTAATTCATGGATCTGTTATTTAGTTCAGAATTTCTTCACCTTGGCACCATTTTCATTTTGGACCACATATTTATTATAGAGAAACTGTTTCCTACATTTACAGTAGCATTTAGCAGCATCTCAGCTTTGAACCACTAGGTGCCAGTAGTGCTTCCCCCCAATTAGCAACAAAAATGTTTCCAGACATTGTCAAATGTTCTCTGGGAGACAAAAATCATTTCTAGTCAAGAACCATTAGCCAACCAGGATTGACCACTCCTTGATTGAGACTCACTTACCAGAGTGGGCCACATAGGAACAATTGGTAGCTCTCAGATATGCTGGGTATATATGGTGGTAGGAGTCAGGGACAGCACTTGAAATCCACTGGTTAGGTGTCAGACTAGTTAATAAATAGCTAATTATATTATAAGATGATGAGTGCTGTGATCAGGTATATAGAGAGCTCAAAGAAGAGATACATGGTAATAGAAGATAATATTTACTGGCTTGGTGCCTGCGGCTCAACGGGCTAAGGCACCAGCCACGTATACCTGAGCTGGCAGGTTCGAATGCAGCCCTGGCCCGCCAAACAACAATGGTGGCTGCAACCAAAAAATGGCTGAGGGTTGTGGCAGGTGCCTGTAGTCCCAGCTATTTGTTGGGAGGCAGAGGCAGGAGAATTGCTTGAGCCCAGGAGTTGGAGGTTGCTATGAGCTGTGATGCCACGGCACTCTACCCAGGGTGACAGCTTAAGGCTCTGTCTCAAAAAAAAAAAAAAAAAAAAAAAAAAAAGATAATATTTACTAAGTCCTCAATATGTGCCAGAGACTTCTAAAGACTTTACCAATATTAAGTTGTACATAATTCTCAGTACAACTGTACATAATAGTTGCTTTTTTACTTTTACCAGTCTTACAGGTAAGCAAAGTCAAAGTTAGTAATTGGAAGGGATGGAATTTAAACCCAGAGTGCCTCTCTACTAACCTAAGCTTTAGTCTGCTATTGGAACAATCATCCTAAGGCAGTGGTTCTCAACCCTCCTAATGCCACGGCCTTTTAATACAGACTGCTGTCCTAAGGGAGTAAGTAGGAGTTAACCAGGTGACAACTGGCAATGAGGTAAGAATGGATGCAAGCAAAGGTAGATGATTAAGGATTTGTACATCTGAGCTATAGTACAGACTTTGTCCTTTGAATAGAATCTTAGCAAGAAGTGACCAAGAAGTGACACGATAAAGTTATGTTTTTTATTTGTACATTCCTACCCTAGCTACATTGCAGAGAATAAATCTGGGAAATAGAAGTGAGGATGGGGTGTGGAACTAGGGACAGTAAAACTGGTTGGCAGCAGATCAGACTCAGTGGCTTACCCTATAAGCCTAACTCTGGGAGGCCAACACAGGTGGATTTCTTGAACTCAGGAATTTGAGACCTGCCTGAGCGAGAGCGAGACCGCGTCGCTACTAAAAATAGAAAAACTAGCCAGGTGTGGTGCAAGAGGATTGCTCAAGCCCGAGAATTTGAGCTGTGAGCTGTGATGCCATGGCACTCTACTTAGGGCAACAACCAGCCCCATATGCCGGAAGTGGTGGGTTCAAACCCAGCCCCTGCCAAAAACCACAAAAAAAAAAAAAAAGAGGTGAAAAGCATGGTACATTAATTTAGGTGAGAGATGATTTGGACTTCTTAATTTCAGCCTCCACTAGTAAATTCACATTACTGTAGTAATTTTTCTATGTAGAATAGCCAGTTTACATGAAAAACACTGAAAGTTTTTGACATCAGGCTTGGTGCCCGTACCACAGTGGGTTCAAACCCAGCCTGGACCAGCTAAACAAAAAATGACAACTACAACAACAAAAAAAATAGCCAGGCATTGCGGTGGGTGCCTGTAGTCCCAGCTACTCGGGAGGCTGAGGCAAGAGAATCACTTAAGTCCAAGAGTTTGAGGTTGCTGTGAGCTGTGACGTCATGGCAATGTACTGAGGGCAACATAGTGAGACTCTGTCCCCTCCCCCAAAAAAGCAGCTTGGCGCCTGTGGCTCAATGGGCTAAGGCGCCAGCCACGTACACTTGAGCTGGCGGGTTCAAATCCAGCCCAGGCCCGCCAAACAACAATGACGGCTGCAACCAAAGAATGGCCAGGCATTGTGGCGGGCGCCTGTAGTCCCAGCTACTTGGGAGTCAGAGGCAGGAGACTCACTTGAGCCCAGGAATTGGAGGTTGCTGTGAGCTGTGATGCCATGGCACTGTATCCAGGGTGACAGCTTGAGGCTCTGTCTCAAAAAAAAAAAAAAAAAAGTTCTTGACTTCAGTTTCATTTTTAATAAAAGCTAATTGACAGTTTATCCTAAACTGGAAAAAGTCATTTGCTTGACCACATTTAGGATCTGCAGGTTTTTGAAAGTATGGAATTATTCAGGTGGGATTTAGAGCTAAGGTCAGTGTTAATTCAGTAACATATCTTGTATGTGGAGTGTTTTGGGTTTGGCATCCGTAGCACAGTGGTTGCAGCACTAGCCACATACACCGAGACTGGTGGGTTTGAACCCGGCCTGGGCCAGCTAAACAATGACAACTGCAACAAAAAATAGCCAGCATTAGGGTGGCGCCTGTGGCTCAAAGGATAGGGCGCTAGCCCCATATGCCCGAGGTGGCGGGTTCACAGCAGCCCTGGCCAAAATAAAAAAAGAAACAAAGAAAAATAGCCAGCATTTTGGTGGGCGCCTGTAGTCCCAGCTCCTTGGGAGGCCTGAGGCAAGAGAATCACTTAAGCCTAGGAGTTTGAGGTTGCTGTGAGCTATGACGCCATAGCACTCTACTGAGGGCTACATAATGAGACTCTGTCTCCAAAAAAAGAAAGAAAGAAAGAAAGATAAAGGAGTGTTGCCGTGAACACCTAGTCCAGTGGTTCTCAACCTTCCTGATGCCACGAACCTTTTAATACAATTCCTGTGGGTTGCAATCCATAGATGGAGAACCTCTGACCTAGATGGAATTAAAAAATTTACTTTAATCAAACAAATCAATAGTGACACAAATATACACTTGCAGTTTATTGATATCTAAATTGTTTACCACCAGAGTCCTAGGATAGGCCGTGAGAAGGACAATGCTGATGAGGCTGAGAGAAGAGAGTACAATGGACAGAAGGAGCTCTGTGCTTTGTAGAGGGAGTGGGACCATGCTCACTGTGCTGGATATTGTTCTACTATCATCAGGAGCCAGTTCTCAGGAAAAGCTTTATTTTTCACACTTGTAAGCCTTGATAAACAGTTTAGAACAAGACTCTTTGGCCAAGCACGGTGGCTCACACCTGTAATCCCAGCACTTGGGAGGCCGAGGCAGGTGGATTGCCTGAGTTTATGAGTTGAAGACTAGCCTGAAGGGGTGGCGCCTGTGGCTCAGTGAGTAGGGCGCTAGCCCCATATACCGAGGGTGGAGGGTTCAAACCCGGACCTGGCCAAATTGCAACAAAAAAACAGCTGGGCATTGTGGCGGGCACCTGCAATCCCAGCTACTGGGATGGCTGAGGCAAGAGAATCATCTAAGCCCAAGACCTAGAGGTTGTTGTGAGCTGTAAGGGCGATAGAATGAGACTCTGTATCTACAAAAAAAAAAAAAAAAGACTAGCCTGAGCCAGAGTGAGACCGTCTCTCAAAAAAAAAAAAAAAATAGTCAGGCTTTGTGGTGGGTGCCTGTAATCCCAGCTACTTGGGAGATTGAGGCAAGAGGATCATTTGAACCCAAGAGTCTGAGGTTGCTGTGAGCTGTGTGTGACGCCACGGCACTCTACCAAGGGGTGACATAGTGAGACTCTCTCAAAATAAAAAAAAGAGAGAGAAACAAGGCTCTTTGTTTGAGCTGCATACATACAGAGAAGGCATTCTCTGTAAAATCACTGAGGGTTTCCTCTTTTCTCAGAGAGAAGGCTGTTGCAAGAAACTTAAGTCTTTGTAGTTCTGTCTGGGAAGCTGGGACTACTAAGGTGGTCTCTTGATTGCTCTTAAATGTCAATAAAAATGTAACGTGTTTTCTTAGCATGATAATCAGGAATAGGAATTTTTCTTTTTTAACTGGGACCATATGGGATTGCTTGTTTTAATGGCCTGATGCTGAAAAGCTTACCCCCCCTTGATGAGCTACAAAACCCCTGCTGGTAGGACAGTCTCTTTCTGTGTAAAGCTGGAGACTTTCCTCTGAATTCCTGCTGATGCAGCACAGACCCATTTCGGTCAAGTCAGCATTACTCAAAATTCCTATCCAGTGGAAAAGCTTTGCCATGTCTGTTAAAAACCTTGTTAGCATCCTGTTCTACAGGGATACAAACTCTGGCAGCTTGCCATAGCTGATCTCTTTTAGAATAATTGATTATGGTGCTTTTAACAAAAGTTACCCCCAAATCAATCAACTGACTTAAATAATAAGGAAAATTAACTCTCTTACATTAATAACAACAAAGTCTGCCCATAACAAGAAGGCACACCTAAGTACAGCAGTTTCAGGATTAGAAAATTTAGCTGCTCAGTGTCATTAAGAACTCTTTTCTTTTTAAACCTCATCTTTTGATTTGCTCTGCCATTCTCAGTGAGTTGGCTTACTCCCCTCAGTGTGATAAGATGGTTGTTGCAGTTCCAGAATTAATACAGAGTCAGAACACAGTTTGGGAGTAGGAAAGGATTATCTTATTCTGTATGTTTCTGTTCATCAAGAAGGTAAATCTCTCTAGCACCTCAACAACTTCCTAATTTACACTTACATCTCATTAATCACTGGCAAAGAAAATTGACAGGTCCAGTCCTTTGGACCCCTACCCTACTCCAACTTGTTCCAAATGCCACATGGAAGAGAGAAAATTAGTTAATGTGAGGTTCTCTCAGAAAGGAAATAGGTGAGTTATTAGTGAATAAAATATAAAGTATTTGCTATAGCAGGTGGTCAGTGTATTTTCCACTGTATCTGAAAGTTGAGCAATTCATGGATTTATAGCTCAAAAGTTAGCTTAACTGAGCATATACTGACTGGATGCTCAAAAAATATGGTAGAAATAGCACATTTTAGATTTTACTCTAAGGTGGATACAAATTACTTTTGCTTTAACATCTCTGAAGCATCTTACAAGTAATGGTATCTTGTAATTGCCATTAAAGACAGCCAGCAACTTTTTTTTTTTTGTTTCAGTACATTCACAAAAGTAGGAGACTTATAGATCTTACTACTTGATAAAAGACCAAGTGGTGTTTTCTTGCAGGAATTCCTTTCTAGCATTTCTTGGGAAATTTATTTTCCTAAATCCTGAGAAAAATTAGTCAAGAAATTTGAATAAAGAGGCTCGGCACCTGTGGCTCAACGGGCTAAGGCTCCAGCCATGTACACCTGAGCTGGTGGGTTTGAATCCAGCCCCGGCCCACCAAACAACAATGACGGCTGTAACCAAAAAAATGGCCGGGCATTGTGGCGGGC
>CAUYON010049133.1:0-17911 GCA_963573935.1 Arctocebus calabarensis
GCACTTGCTGTGTGTACCGAGGGACTCCTCCCCACCCTCCTGACACGTCTCCCAGGCACTCGCTGTGTGTACCGATGGACTCCTCACCATCTCCTGACACGCCTCACTGGGCACTCGCTGTGTGTACCGAGGGACTCCTCCCCACCCTCCTGACACGCCTCGCTGGGCACTTGCTGTGTGTACCGAGACTCCTTCCCACCCTCCTGATAGGCCTCGCTGGGCACTCGCTGTGTGTACCGAGGGACTCCTCCCCACCCTCCTGACACGCCTCCCAGGCACTTGCTGTGTGTACCGAGGGACTCCTCCCCACCCTCCTGACACGCCTAACCCGGCACTTGCTGTGTGTACCGTGGGACTCCTCCCCACCCTCCTGACATGCCTCGCTGGGCACTTGCTGTGTGTACTGAGGAACTCCTCCCCACCCTCCTGACACGCCTCACCCGGCACTTGCTGTGTGTACCGAGGGACTCCTCCTCACCCTCCTGACACACCTCTCAGGCACTCCCTGTATGTACCGAGAGACTCCTCCCCACCCTCCCAACACGCCTCGCCCAGCAAAGCAGAATATCAGCCTCACTTGAGCGGCTGACTGACTGCACTCTAAATCATGGCAGGAGAACATCCTGATAGAAAAGACTTCAGACACACTTGGGACGTCTCAGTTCCATACTGAGGGGCAGCCATACGAGTAATTTAGAGTAAAGAAAAGCCAAAGAGAGTCTCCCAGGGAATGCTGCTTACTAAATTAATATGGCTTTCAAAGATGAAAGGTCCTACGTAAGGTCAGGTGTGGTGAGCAACAAGGTCCGACCAACATCCTCTCTGGGGTGAGTAAAAGCAATGGAGATCTATATAAACAGTGACCAAACGACCATGACATCGGCCTACAAAACTTCCATCACACCAACATTTGCACACAGCAATAATAAATAAGATGTTTCTTTTTCTTTCTGTGCCGTGCTGTTGAAGCTGTTCTTAAAACTATGGCAAACACATTTGTAAGCCTCAGTGCAGCTCTGTATCTTTAAAAGAGCAGTGACATCACCAGAGAGGAACTGAGAAGACCATTTATTTATAAGCTGCTTAACATGAATATCTCTGGCGTCCACATCAGGAAATCAATTTCAACCTACATAAGACACCCCACAAGCATGCCACGGATTCGGAGATTAGCTACGAATGCATGGCTAGGATGATATCAATCAGTGGTGGCTAGCTTAGCAGCTCACAAAACTAGAACTAGGGACAGAGGTGATGGACTATTCTAGACTCTGATAAATATTTGATAAAGATTACTGGGCAGCACTGTTAAAAACATTCCTCAAAATAAACAATTTTGCAGAAGAAGCTTTTAGAAAACCTGCTGGCTCTAGAGTGACCTTGACCTTCCCTCTCTCTTCTTGTGCTGACACTGCCCAGCTCTGTTAGCCTCTGGTCAGCCATCTCTTCAAGACTGAACACCATGCTTTCAACTCAGTCACAGAGCTCCGATCGATAAAGGAAGTTGAGGTGGAAACTGTGGAACAATCTGTGACTATCAAGACCATGTTAGAGGATTTGAGAACAGAGAAAGGACACGATGACCCAGTTCCTCTATCAAATGTTAATGCAGCAATATAAAAAAAGTCGTTCAGTCATGCACCCAAAAGGATGACCCTTGTCCTCCCTAGGATGAGAACAAAGAAAGTGAACGGACCACGTCCCGGTTTGCACATCAAGAATTCCTGAAAGTTGACTGAGGAACACTTATTCTGACTGCAAACTACTTAGATATCAAAGCTTTGCTTGATGTTACATGCAAGACTGCTGTGAATATGATCCATGGAAAATACCTAAGGAGATTTGCAAGACCTCCCATAGCAAAAGCAACTTAACTGAAGAGCAGGAGCCCAGGTATGCCAACAGAACCAGTGGTACGAGAAGTGTGTGCCTGACACTGTAGTACTGAGGATTGTTCCAGACACGACTTATATTGCTGTGTTTAATATTAGGCAAACAGTAGACAAACACAGCAGCAAAGCCACTCTATTGGCAGAATACTGTCTTCATTGCACGTGTAGTTGGGAGTACAGATTCCAAATCTATGGCTGACTTTCTTCTAGGAAAATCAAAAGTTTCTTTTTTTTCTTTGCTTTGAATAAAACTGAACTGTGGGTTCTCTGTAGAAAGTGGTGTTTGGGGCTTTTCCTCTTTTTTTTTTTTTTTTAAAAACAATTTCTGCCTAGTTTATTGTCCAGTTAACTTTAGGCCCTTTTACAAAGCTGGCACTGCACGTAAAACAACTTGCATAAAGTTTTCTGGACCAGAGTTAACAAAATATTACCTTAATTCATGAGTTGGAAACTGGAGGAAGGATAATTGAAGTAAATGCACTGAGTGGGGTTATTAGGATGCCTTCCAGCCTCTTGGAGTCCAGGAGTACCACTGGGATTGATTAGCCTGCATAAAGCAGGGTTCTTAATTGGATCTAAGGACGTTTTTCTCTCTAAGTAGTTTTAATTCTCTTAGCTTTGGCTATATTGTCTAAAGACTTAGTTACTATCCAGTTTGTGATTTGGAGAGAGAAATATAACTGGTAAGTTTGTTAACTTTTCAATTAAAAAAGATACTCAAAAGAAATAAAACCTGCTAGCATAATGATATTCTAGCTACATCTGAGGAGGCAGGCCTAGAAGTAGTTTTTCCTTACCAGTTGTTCTAAGTTATTTCAGTACTTTTTAAAAAATCATAGCAAAGGCACCTACATTTGGTCTGTATTTCTAGCAACTGTCATCTTTCAAAGCAATTTCATAAGTACTGACTAGGGAAAAGAGTCAAATTATATGACATAATCAAAATTCTTCTATAGAAAGCC
The DNA here is from genome assembly GCA_963573935.1 of Arctocebus calabarensis. Lineage (NCBI taxonomy): Eukaryota > Metazoa > Chordata > Mammalia > Primates > Lorisidae > Arctocebus > Arctocebus calabarensis. The sequence goes on from CAUYON010049133.1 coordinate 2,855, forward strand.
AACATTGCCATGAATTATTATAGAAACCTTTTCCTTTGGAGAGGAAAAGAGCCAGGAAGAAGTTAATATAAACCTCTAGGCAGAGAACTCTGCCAGGAAAATGACTTCTAGTGATAAAAACACAAGGCAGATGTTCTAAAACTAATTTAAAATTTAATTAGACATGAAGTCTCCCAACTAATACCTGTGTGCACCACCAGCCACAGACTGGGTTTTCAGGATCATTTTTATTGCCATCTAAAAATCATATTTCTTCCAGGCCAATAAGATATAATATATGTTGAACTAGCAGGATTTCAAAATCTTCAAAAATTAAATTATCAATTGCTTTAAAACAATGTGTCTTGATTTGACTAAAGCAACTTCTGCTGCTTCTCTATCCTTAGGATATAAGTTGTACTGAACTAAAGGTCAAAAGAAACCATCCTTACATTAGATTTTCTTAATCACTGGCAAAAACTGAAGCGAATTATAATTTTAGGTGCATTGATGATTAATAAAGCTCTCCATTTGGTCAATTTCCATTATATTTATTATTTTTTTATTTTTTTATTTTTTGGGGAGACAGAGCCTCAAGCTGTCACCCTGGATAGAGTGCCGTGGCATCACAGCTCACAGCAACCTCCAACACTTGGGCTCAAGACAGTCTCCTGCCTCCACCTCCCAAGTAGCTGGGACCACAGGTGCCCGCCACAACGCCCAGCCATTTTTTGGTTGCAGCCATCATTGTTGTTTGGCGGGCCCAGGCTGGATTCGAACCCACCAGTTCAGGTGTATGTGGCTGGTGCCTTAGCCCGCTGAACCACAGGCGCCGAGCCAATTTCCATTATACTTATAAACCAGATCATAACTCAAAAATAGGACTTATGTTACCACTGGATTCACAGAAGTTTCAACTTAAGTTCTCTTCATACACTTAAAGGTTTTTCATTAATTTCCTTATTTTCTATTTTGAGTTTGCTTTTTAAAAAATTAGAAAAATAATTTAAAAGTTTAAGTATCATTTCTGTGACAATTACTTTATTTTTCTACCAGGAAACTCAAAACAACTGAATCAAATAAAAAGCTCAAATTACTGAAGTAACTTAAGATCGCTTCTAAAATTGAAATTGTAGTTTTATTTACATCTATTTCTTAGAGTTCTGTAGTTCGTATTTTCCCCCACCTCAGTGCATGAATGCAATATATCATCCTTGGTATGTTTTTCCGATCATAGACATCTGTGGTTTCTGGATAAAATATCTAGAAAACAAAAGAAACAATGCTTATTACATGTCTTGCTCTAAATTATTTTAAATCTTCAAAATAATCTTACTTTTATTTTCCTTGCTATTCTGTAATTATATAAACACAGTGGAGGCTCTAAGCTGTTGCCTCAGCTTGTTCTACAGACAGATCAATCACTACATCTGGACCCCGCCTGATAGCGCGCCACCTAGTGGCAACAGGAGAATGGGGGGCGGGTCACAGCCCCACCAAGAAGGTTGTGCCACAGCACTGGGTGGCAGTGTTTTGTTTGTTGGGGTATGGGCCACCATGGGCTGCCTTCCTTAGCCTTCTCACTCCCATGACTGCCTATGGGTTCCATGGGCCGGAGTAGGGAGGCCTTCTTAAAGTCACTTTATTACATGGCTAACAACGTGACTACACAGATCTGTAAATGTGTGCAGGCAAATACAATAGACACAGATTTTTTATTTGCTTATAGTTCACTGGATAAAATCTGGAAAGCATATGAAGTATGAAGGAAAAACACCTATGATGCCACATTCCATCTTTTCACCATTAACATCTGGTTTGTTTTCTTCTGGCTTTTTATTTCTCCTGTATATATCTGATTTTTTATGAATGTATTTGGAATGTATGTGGAAAAACAAGATTATACTTAGCGTAAACCTATTTGAAACACTTGTTTGAACAAAACTATTTCCAGCTTCCTTCAGGATTCTTATAAGGTGATTACGTCTAATAGATGCAAGTGATTCTTTCCTATTTTTGGACCATAGCTTTACCGGTTCCCCATGGTTGAACACGGTTTTGTCCCTAATTTTTTTTCGCTATTACAAGCCACTGCGACGAACATCTCTAAGCATCTGATTATTTCTTTTGGTTAATCATTTAAATACAGAATTACTAGATTGAATTATCTGAACATTAAGGCTTTTTTTTTTTTTTTTTGAGACAGAGCCTCAAGCTGTCACCCTGGATAGAGTGCCATGGCATCACAACTCATAGCAACCTCCAATTCCTGGGCTCAAGCGAGTCTCCTGCCTCTGCCTCCCAAGTAGCTGGGACTATAGGCGTCTGCCACAATACCCAGCCATTTTTGGTTGCGGCCATCATTGTTGTTTTGGGGGGCCAGGGCTGGATTCGAACCCGCCAGCTCAGGTGTCTACATGGCTGGCGCCTTAGCCCATTGAGCCTGAACATTAAGGCTTTTATCAATAATACACCTTTACACTATTCTTTTTAAGCTTTAAACTGAAAGCATGATAAAAGAGATTTCAGAGTAGGGCAGCAAACGTCTCTGTTCCTAAGCACACACAAAGAGTAATGAACCTGGGAGTTCCTAATATTAAGATAAGCATGTTGACATTACTTTCTTGTAGTAAGTATTTTATAAAACTTGACATAAAAACTAAAGTTAAACCATGTATCACATGGTGGTCCTTGATACTCAAGTGCAATTTCCTAACGGACATTGAAAAATGCAGAGGAAAAAAAGCAAAATGTTTTGAGCTACATGTAAAATGTACCATCACTAAGGATTTAAAGAAATCTCTGTTGCCTAGGAAATTTCAAAAGCCTTTCCAATTTTCCTTTAACACGTTTGTTGTTAAAGTGTCCATGAGAGGAGGATTCCCAGATTCAGAAGTGTTATGAAGTTTAAGGTTCCACTTAAGCAGAGAACTACAAGTCTCTCCTTTTTCTTTCAACAAGAGCCTTTTAGATGTATTTATATTTCTCCTGGAAAATCTTTATGAATGTATCTTTCTTTAGCAAAGAGATGGGATCAATTTATAGTTCCCCAAAATGTTTTACTCAGCACTCTTTCCAGGACCTAGTGTGATGCTGAGCACAGAGTAAGCACTCAGTATTACAAAGCAATCAATCAAGGTCAATTAGGTACACTGTTAGTTTCTCACCCCTGCAAAGCAACATATTAATGAGTTCATAACAGAAATCAGTGTTAAAATAGAATCTGCTTTTCAAAATCATTCATTTGGCCTAAAACAGATAATCTGAAAAGGCTTACATCAGATCTACCAAGCAATGAAATGATATTAATCTGTTGTGTTATACAGAAAAATCCTGTTTGAATTCCTTTTTTTTTTTTTTTTTTGAGATAGAGCCTCGAGCTGTCACCCTGGGTAGAGGGCCGTAGCATCACAGCTCACAGCAACCTCCAATTCCTGGGCTCAAGCGAGTCTCCTGCCTCTGCCTCCCAAGCAGCTGGGACTACAGGCGCCCGCCACAACGCCTGGCCATTTTTTGGTTGCAGCCACCATTGTTGTTTGGCGGGTCCAGGCTGGATTCGAACTGGCAAGCTCAGGTGTACGTGGCTGGCGCCTTAGCCCGTTGAGCCACAGGCGCCGAGGCTGAATTCCTTTTTCATTAATCTATTTACCACTCGGCCCCTAGTTAGTACCTACTAAATCATAATCCAGAAATATGAATTCTATATACAACTAATGCCCAGAAGGGAATAGTATCTAAAGCTCTGACATTTTAGGTGAAGGGAAAGTAGTCTGATTAAAAATGGGAGAACAGGCTTGGCGCCTGTGGCTCAACGTGCCAGCCACGTACACCTGAGCTGGCGGGTTCGAATCCAGCCTGGGCCTGCCAAACAACAATGATGGCTGCAACCAAAAAAAAAAAAAATGGCCGGGTGTTGTGGTGGGCGCCTATAGTCTCAGCTAATTGGGAAGTGGAGGCAGGATTCTCGCTTGAGCCCAGGAATTGGAGGTTGCTGTGAGCTGTGATGCCATGGAACTCTATCCAGGGTGACAGATTGAGGCTATGTCTCAAAAAAAGAAAAAAAAAAAAAAGGCAGAACAAAATAAATCAAATATTGATCAAGAGATAAAATGAGACTAAGCTAAAACAGATGCAGGCATGATTAAAAATACTCATCCATACTTTCACATTAAGTAATCTTTTATTTTTGTGGTGGTTGGTGTATTTAATTGCACACCTGGCTTAATGATACCACCACAGTTTTCATAAGTCAGTAACCTCTCCCCTTGCCCTCAAGCTGGACCACTCTTAAATAACTTCTATAAAATAGCGATATACACTAAGCAACAGGAAGGACAGAACTATGGATACATCTGAAAACCTGACAGATCTCAAGGATAATATGCATAGTGAAAAAAATCAATTTCAAAAGGTTACCTACGGTATGACTCCATTTTCACGTCATTCTCAGAATGACAAAACTAAGGAGAGGAACACATCAGTGGTTGCCAGGGGACAGGGCTGGGGCAGGGAAGCAATCTAGAGGATCGTTCCTCTCTGGTGTCTGTTTCTTGGCTGTGGTGTTGCTTATACAAATTAATTCATGGGCTAAAACAGCACACAACAACATGTGTGCACACTCACTCAAATGCATATAAAAATGGTCAAACCAAATAAGCTTTGGAGTCTAGTTCACATGAACACGCCAATGATGATTTAATATTGTACTACAGTTAGATGTTACTGCTGGGGGAAGCTGAATGAAAGATACACACAGATGTACTATTTTTGCAACTTCCTGTGACTCTATAATTATTTCAAAATAACTGGTAAAAAAATTGCTGTACAATTTTTATCTAACGTAATTACCTCCTCATTTCCCCCACTTGTCTAATTCTCTCACATGTTTTAAGGGTGTCTACTTTTCAAATTTAACAAGCAATAAATGTTTGATGAATGAATTTGGGAGAGCTATTTCAGAATTAAGAGCTATAACTCACCAGCCCCTTGACATTTATAGTGATATAATGACTTATCATTAAGATTTATAATAATTTACAGTGATATATAGCAATGAAATGAGACTTTAGAATCTTCAGTATAAATAGCAACACAAAAAAGGGAGTTGGCTATTTTAAATCAACTATCTACCCTGTAAAGCTTGTTCTGATTTAATTTATACATACTTTTTACTATTTGTATACAAGTACAAATAGTACACAAGCTCATGTACCTTATTCTGTGCACAAGCTCATATACCTTATTCTGATTTCTTGCCATATACTACTTTGTATTGGCCTTTCCATATTTTTGTTTAGACCTTATTTTTCTCATTCATATGTGAATGAACCCCAATCTGCTAAGTCATTTTCAATACGAGGTGTGTGTGCATGTACCCCTTTGCCTTTTAGGTTCCCATATGTGGAGACTTACCTTGGGTAGCCCAATAGACTCCATCGCTCTTAACCACTGGACCGTATTATCTGTATGTCGGAAATGAAGGCCAGACTTCTAAGGTGAGGAGGAGGGAGAAAAAGGAAAGAAGGAACCACACAAAGGTGAGTCATTCGCATCAAATTTCATTAGTAGGATGCTTTCAATTGGGCTTCTAGAACAGCTACTAATGCTCACACAAAGAAAGGAGACTGTTGTATCTTGGCAACATCCCCACCAATGACGATGGACCATGACGGTTTCCATAATCCACACATTTGAGGCAAATTCTGAACTAGAATCTCAAAATTATTGAATGTCTAAGACGCCTAAGGATGTTTTGAGACACAGGTACAGGTGCGTGGGTGTGTGTGCACACAGTGTCAAGGTTTTGGCAACCATGGCTGTGAAGCCTAGCAACTTCAGAAAAAAACAATTTTGAGAAGACTGAATGCTTTTATTTTCTTATGTTGTGATGTTTCTGTAGACAACTTGGAAAACTTAGAAAAATAAAGATAAAAACGAAAACTACCCCACAAGTCAGAGCTAATTTTAAATATATACTCTTCTATAACTTAACCCTATTTTTGGCCTTGTATAGTAAGTAAACCTTCAGCAGAAATGTCTTACAAGTCTTTTTTTAACCTGTATAATAAAAATAGCATATGCCATCCATTTTTTCTTTAGAGTCCTAACAAGACAGCCATTTCTTCTACAGTCTCTAAGTATAGCGTGCTTATCTCATTAAGATGTATTAGGTAAACAACCACAAAGAGCGTTAAAATGATTTTTTAATATTTTAATTTTTTAATATTAAGCACAGTACAATGTTATCTTTTATTTTTCATTTTTAGTAATGTACAGAAAAGTCACAATAGCAAGGTTTGTCATATAATTAACATCCAATGACTGATAATCACATTCAGAAAGTCTAGCTTTACCCACCTTCTGTGACCTTCTACCATCTAATCATTTATTACATAAAAACTATTTTCAGGCAGCGCCTGTGGCTCCAAGGAGGAGGGCACCGGCCCCATATGCCAGAGGTGATGGGTTCCAACCCAGCCCCGGCCAAAAAAAACTGAAAAAAAAGAAAAAAAACCAAACTATGTTCATGACAGTTAGAAATTATAAAGTATAAATAAATTATGACTTTTTCACGGTGGCTACTATTGTAGCTGGACTGTATGTTTCAAGTACTTTTTGTAAGTTATTTCTAATTTTCAAAAAACCCTGCAAGATAAGTTATCATTCCCACTTTTGGAAGATGAGGAAAGCTTGGCCAAAAAGATGAAGTGATTAGTCTAAAGTCGAATAGGTGTTAAGTGGCTGAGTTGGGATTCAAGAAGAGGTCTCTCTGGCTCTGAAACCTTTCCTATGCTAATGCTCCTGCAGAGAAGAGCACAGGATGTAGTGACCTTTGATTAGCTTGGGGAAAGAAAAAAATTAGCTTGTTGTTATAAAATAGTTAGAGGAAGGGATAGTAGAAAGAAAGGAAGGAGGAAAGAAAGAGAAAGGGGGAGAGAAAGAGAAAGAAAAAAAGGAAGGCAGGCCCCAGAGAGTTAATATCCGGACTATGATGTTTCAGAGTTTATAACTCAGCATAAATTTCTTTTGCATGATACAAACAATTCTCAGACAATGCCACTTTTGCCATGGATGAGCAGGACAAAAACAACCAGCAATCAAGCCTAAAGCAAGACAAAGATGAGGACTGTGCACCACAAGACAATGAAAGATCCTTCTCTTCCAATGAACATGAACTACTCCGGTTTCTTTACTGATGACACTCCAGTCCCTACTCAATCTTCCCACTTCCTGGATAAAAATTACCAAGACACCAAATTGATCCTGCTTCCTGGTAACACCCAAAAGAAATCTGATCCTTGCTTCCCTAAATCCTCATTAGAATCTCCAAGCACAAGTCCAAATGTATGCTAAGCCTCTTGCTTCTCCTTGTGGCTCCATTAGTATGCTTTTTTTCTTATCTCAAGAAGTTAAATAAATCTAATGTTGCTTGGCCACAGGAGGATTTCAGGGGTCTTTGGCAGGTGGGCTTCAACAATCCCAAATTATGTAACAAAGACACCCATCTATTTAGTAGTCTTGTAAATTAAGTAATCTCAGTAAAGTCATGAATCTTTCTGAACCTTGGTTCCTTAGCCATAAAATGCTTCTTGGAGTTGCTGAGATTAAACTGAGAATAAACAGGAAGTAGTTAGTTGCAAAGTACATCTAAGAAGGCAGCAAATGTTAGCTATTATAATTATAATACTTCATGTTGAGAAGCATGAGTGTTTATCTTGGTAATATTTATACAATAAATGACAGGTTTCCAATCCTTCATCCATTTGAAACACCTGAGAAACGCTGGCTTCGGAATACTATGATTCATGTTTGCGTAATTAGGAAGTACACACTTTGGGTAGTGAATTATTACAATAACATCTTTAATTACTGAATTTGCTTCAATTAGAATGAAAATGTTCTTCTAAACAGGCACAAAATAGTCTGAGTCCATTATCATTAGTTTCATTAGTTATTTTTTCTGACCAGTTCTATATATTAATATTAGACCAGGTGAACAGCTTTGGTCCAGCTACCTAATTTTTTTCAGGTATTGAACTAGAAAGCATATGATAATTTTCCACTGCTAAGCTATCATAACACCAGCATATGAAGTTCATCTACTTTAAAGTGCACAGACAAAGAATTATCAGCTCGGCACCTGTAGCTCAGAGGCTAGGGCACCAGCCACATACACTAGAGCTGGTGGGTTCGAATCCAGCCCGGGTCTGCCAAAACAACAACAACTACAACCAAAAAAATAGCTGGGTATTGTGGCGAGTGCCTGTAGTCCCAGCTACTTGGAAACTGAGGCAAGAGAATCGCTTAAGCCCAAGAGTTTGAGGTTGCTGGGAGCTGTGACGCCACGGCACTCTACCCAGGGTGACAGCTTGAGGCTCTCTGTCTCAAAAAAATCTTCTTTGGATACTAACTTCCTACATATCAGAATCAGAGCATTTCAAACTATTAGGAAGCTTAGAAATCAATAATTTGCTTATTTTAATGATGAGGAAACTGAGGTCATAAGTATATAAGACACCTAAGTTGACCTAACTTGCTAGGCTCAGGTTAAGACTCCCTTGTAGAACCCCTGACACCAAGTCTGAATATTAAGTTCACCTCACACTGTTCAGGTACCTTGGGAGAACTGCTGCCTCCTCGTCCGGTGGGCACTTACATCTACCAGGCACTGTGCCAAGAGCTTTGTGTGGATAGTCACACATGTTCCTCCCAATATCGCAAAGGTAGGTACTGTTGTTAGGCTGAGTATCCCTTATTCAAAATGGTTGGGACCAGAACAGATTTTGGATTTTTAATAAAATTTGCAGTATCTGCATCATACCGACCAGTTGAGCAGCCCTAATCTGAAAATCTGAAATCCAAAATGCTCCAGTGAGCACTTCCCTTGCACATCATGTCAGCACTCAAAAAGCTTCAGTTTGGAGTTTGGGATTAGAAATACTCAATTTGTTTTTCCACTTTACAGGTGAGAAAACTGAGGCTCAGAGAGGCAGTGGTGAAGGTAGACTCTGAAGAATTTTGATTCTATAGCTCACACTGCTAACCACTACGCCTGTGCCTTCCTGATTTAAGACATGCCTAAACATACCGCAGCATTTATAACAAACCTGCAATTATCACAGTGCTGTCCAAGATGCCTTTTTTGTTTTGTTTTGTTTTTTTTATGGTTGAGTCTAGTTAGGCTGAGTTCTCTCCAAGGAATGCCCTTCCTTCCGCCTCTTCTCTCTTGCCCATCCCAGTCTGCTTAAGAACACTCTTCTAATCTCTCGAGCCCATGTCATGGATACCTTCCCAGCTCTTAACCATCCTGCAGTCCCCTTAGAACAGGATGGACAGGATCCCCCCCCCCCCAGTTGGCCCCCGCTGTCCACCCAGCTGTCTTCTCCTCATGGCCTCCATCAATTTCCAGCTCCTTTCCAGGATCTACCCTCTGTTTTCCCACTTGGAGGCATTCATTTCTTGTCTGTGCAGGACACTGCCACCTGTCACCTGGACTGAATTATCCCTCACTGGACTCTGCCACCACCCTCACGCTCCCTCCCACTTCGTCTCCACTGATCTCTTTAGAGCACAAGCTGCCCCACATTGCATCATGATGCCTGTTCCACGGCTTTAACGGCTGTACTTAGGATGAAATCGCTGGTCCTCCTGGAGCCTACACAGCCATACAAGCTCACCTCTGTTTCCCTCCTGGCCTCATCTCCCACTGCTGTCCCTCTCTGCAGTCTTTTGGCCACTCAGTTGTGGCCAAGCTGTTTTTTTGACTGTTCTTCTCATCCCCCACCCCTGACTTGCACATAGTTAACTTTCTTCCCAAACTTCTAGCTTCAGAACAAACCTCTCCTCAGAGAAGCCTGTCTCATGCCCATTGCTATCGGTCTATAACACTGGCTGCTATTTTTTCTTTCAGACACATATTGTAATTCACAATGGTATATTTACTTACAGTCTGCCTCTCCATGTAAGTGACAGGAAATCAGGGCCGTGACTACTCTGCTCACTCTTAGCACCATGCCCCGTGCCAGGCAGTGAGGAGTGCTGTATGGGTGAATGAATGAATTCTACCTTATGTGGATTTCCAGCATAGTACAACTTTTTCTTTCTCTACAACTTTATGATAATTATATTAATATTTATCTGCCTAGTTGGAGCAATGGTTCCCTTAGTATATTAAGAAAAGAACCAATTGCAGGTAATTTACCAAGAGCCTAGCTTGCCAAGTCTCAGGGCAAAGATGTGGGGTGGTTCTCCAGGAGATTTGAGCATCATTCTTGAAGTCACACTCTAAGCACATCAAATAAATATCAAATAAAGCATAAAGGAAAAGGAAGAGAAAACTTCAGCTTATATGAAACTATTGCCATTCATTCCTCCCCACAACAGCTACGTCTATGGACCAGACCCTGAGCCATTCACTGGAGATAGGGCAGAGAAGCCAGCTGCCTTCTTTACAATACACTATGGCATGTCCAAGAGACAGGGTCGACACCACCGCACACACGTCGTGGTCACGTAACTCAGACCTTGGAGGGTTTAACTCTAAGCCCTAGGGCATCTTTCTAACCCAAAGTTAATAAGGAACCAAGGTTGTACACAATGTAGCAGACAGAGATGATGGAATAGCATGAAAGCTCCTCAGTCTAACTGACAGCTGTCAAACCCTTCAGTGCCAATGCGGAGTCCATCAGGGACATGACCTTGCCTTGGGGACCCTGTGCCTCCCTGGCGGGTCGTATTTCACGGACATCGTCTAGGCAGACCCTGTAGTGACAGCCCAACTTCACTGAATTCATGGTTTCCAGATGGCACACCGAGGGGCCGGCCTGGGGTAGTGAGTGCTCCTTCGGCCGCTGTCCCATGATTTAGTGCTCCTTGGAAAGGCCCACGCTTTAGTTCTGAAGAACACAACAGGAAGCTGAGTAGCCTATTCATTTTTGTATAAGAAAGAAGGCCCTAAAATAAAATTTTATGATTACTTGGTAAATCACTAAAAATTTCCATCAAGAATACTAGGCACCCTCAGAGATTTAAGAAAGAAAAAGAAAAAAGGAAAACCTCTTTCTCCAGTGAATCCACAGGGGTTGTTTCAATTTTTTTTTTTAGATCAGTGGTGTGGGGGCGGGAGGACCCCCACACCACTGCCCCTTCTTCCTGCCCTCTGCCAGCATCCCTGCTATGCCACCGAGCCTTCCAGGGGCCTGACAGGGCGGCAGTGGAGAACATTCCCTCTCATGTCACATTTCCACTGGGACGTCATCACCTGCCCATGCCCTCTGGGTATTTTATTTCCTAATAAGAGACAGAAAATATTATCTCAGCTGGGTGTGGAGGCTCATGCCTGTAATCTTGGCACTCTGGGAGGCTCAGGTGGGTGGGTCCCTTGAGCTCAAGTGAACAAGAGCAAGACTGTCTCTACTGAAAAAAGAAAAACTAGCTGAGCATTGTGGTGGGCACCTGTAGTCCCAGCTACTTGGGAGGCTGAGGAAAGAGGATCTCATGAGCCCCAAAGTTTGAGGTTTCTGTGAACTGTGACCATGGCACTCTACCCAGGGTGACGGAGTGAGACCATTCTAAGGAGAATCTGCTATTCATTTAAATAGTAGGATCTCTGATGCCAGGAAAAGGTGTCTAATTAAGTTGCTCTGAGACCCCAAAGCTGATCTGGAAGGAAACATCTATGTTTAAGACACATGACGTCTTAAACGGAAGAAATAAGAACCCACGCCCTGCTCTGAAGCTCCCCTCCCATGAAGTGTCTGCCTTTCCAGCCTGACTCTCTTAGTCCACAAAGCCAAGAGAAATTATCCACCATCCCCTGGCAGCCTGGAGTCTAACCAATTACGTTTCAACCCTACTATGAAATCTACAGTAGTGTTAGTACTCACAGATCTGGATCTTAATAATAACCCTAGTAAAAGCAGTGGGAAAAAAATAAGCCATAGTCTAAAATGTGGACAAATGTTTATTTTGTGGAGGAGGGATAGATGGTTTCTTCCTGCGCTTGTCTGAATTTTTAAAAATATTTTTCAAAAAACCTTTTAAAACTTTAATTTTGGCAAAGTTGTTGTTTTATTAAAGTCTTCTGAAAGGCTGGGGTCCAACACAGGAGTTCATTAAGTCGAACTTACTGCAACAAATGCAAACATTTTTATTCATAATGTTGTTCAAGGCAAATTCTTTTCCTCAGTTACCTTCTTGATTAGGCTATGAAAACAGACTGAAAAGGGATTCAGTCAGTTAACTGGTCCATGGTTAGTCTTAATGATTATTCAATCATCTGCTATGAATTCAAGATACATATTTTTAAAACCTATTTTGTTTAAAGACTTGAAAGAAGTAGGAATCATACAATAAATGGGAAATTATTCCATTTTCAACTTTTCTTAATACTGTCCCTGCAAGTGCAAAGCAAGGAACTTTATTTGCAAGAGAAAACTTTTAAGGATCCTTGAAAATCTACAGGCAAGAAATACTGATATCAAGAACTAAATATATGAGGAAAATAAAGAATCAAATTTCAAAGAGGCTTTAGAAACCTTGACCCATGGGAGATGAGAGGTCACATACTCCAGAATATATGACTGAACATTTTTAAATTCCTTTCTGAAGATACATCCCCAATGGAGAAACCTTTAAGTTGGTGTTGACTTTTTTACTTTTTAGTGGAAATTTTCAAATGTAAAAAAGAAGACAATTAAACGCCTGTGTATCCGCCACCCAACATCAATGATAAGGAACTCATGGTCTGTTTTATATCATTTATCCACTCTCCTCCCAATTATTTTGAAGTAAATCCTAGACGTATCACTTTATCTGTAATTTATATATCTGTAATTATTTATATAATTTATATACATATAACTTATATATGTATATACATATGATCAGCATTTTTATTACTATAAAATTGGTGTTTATTTTAACTTTGCCCTCCCCCCCCATTCTTCCAAATTTAAATATCAGTAGGTTTGTTGCTGTGTCTAAAAGGGCTGTGATTACCCTTTGCATTTTCTGGTCCTTCCAAGGTAGCCAGGACACAATTCTTAAAACTAGTTGTATACAAAAAGGTTTAATTTTGTTTGAAACACCCAATGGAGAAGAATTCTTAGCTCATCAACATTACTACTTGTTTTATCACATTGGCCCTCACTCTTCAAGTCCCAGCTGGGTAGTCTATTCCTTGATGAGAATACAGGAAGATAACCTGTGTTGGAGGTATAAAAGGAGGGGCAGGGTACCCCCGCTTTTACCTTGGCTGGCAGTCAAGTCACAAATGACCTCCATGAAGGAACTGGGAAGGGAGGCAACAAACTAGAGCTCTTTCAGCTTCAGCCTAAAAATAGAAACATTTGGCTTTTCCAAACTGCTGCTGCCTCAGGAATGATTATTAACAGGCAGCAAGGACCAAGGACATCCCCTCTCCCACAATATCCTTACAGAAACACTAAGAGTAGAAGAAAGGAGAGGAAATGAAATACCAAACGTTCGCTTTTAGCTGGAAGCCAAAACCAATTAGATCTTGGTTACCTTATAACGCGTTTGTTCCACATCATAGATCTTTTTCTCTGATACCATTTTCGGGGCAAAGAACTTGGCTAACTTTGCAAGGTAAACTCCGTTCCGGAGCCCTTCTTCCAGTTCAGTGGTTGGTGGCAGTTCTTCAACTAAGCAGACTTCCATCCACCTAAAAAAATTAAAGAACTTAAAGTGATTCCAGTTGGGTGACTTTCTGCAAATGAAGTCATGCGGCATTTCACTGTGTGCATTGGAGATAAAGGGAGAAAGATCTGAAACATCCTTAGGTTGTCACTGGTGGGAAGAGAAAACTGAGTGGCCCAAGGATTCAGAACATGAGGTCAACAAACAGGGGAATAAAAGCCCAAGGGCCATTGAATGCCCCACCAAGACAGAGCTGTCAATTTCCCCTTCATCTGAGTCTCTGCTAATCCTCTTTTGTGCCAAAGAGGGAAAAGACCAAGCCTTTTAATACGGGTGGAATTAGTACAGCCGACAATTAAAAGAAAAAATATTTCCAAGGTTTATGAGCCTTTAACAGAGGGAACTCCTGCCAGGGGTATGCCTTGGGAAGTCTAGAGTCCAAAGTACTATTTGAAGCTATAGCTGCCTCAGTGCAAGAATGACCACCAAGAAAACTAGGATGGCATGGAAAAGCAGCAACAAAAATTCAAAAAGCAGACCTGGTCTTTAAATAACACAGTCCTTTTTCGAGTACCAGGAACTTATTACAACTCACTTATCTTTGGGGGAAGATACAGTACTTACTAGGTTCTGAAAAAATATCTTAGACAAAGATCAGATCAAATCTCAGGATATTATGCCAGTATTGTAGAAAAGGGAACGTCACGGTCTTTACCGGCTCAAGGACACATAGTGGGAAAGGAGACAGGCCAGTTGACGTTTGTGTTGGTGTGCCGAGACTGTGCCACAGTTATGAGGACAATGCTATTCCTATCCATTCTCAAGAAACCACTATCTGCTGTAAGATATGAAAGGCAGGTGTATAGTAGCGGAGCTCCTCCAACCCTCTGCCGCCCAGCCACTGATCTGCAAGTCATGTGAGCACCATAACTGTATAGGCAACACCCCCAGAGGAGGATCATTAACACAGCAACTGATCTCAGCAACACTTGGGGGGCAGAGCACCGTGATGTAATATAAACAACTGATCCAGATCCAAGCTGCAAACACTGCCAAATCTCTGAACTGTTCAAAGCTCTAGACCTCTTTTAAGAGCTCACCAAGCCACTAGTAAGTAGTAATTACTGACCAGTTATTAGGCACTATCAAAAAATAGAATACAGGCTCGGCACCTGTGGCTCAGCGGGCTAAGGCACCAGCCATGTACACCTAAGCTGGCGGGTTCAAATCCAGCCCTGGCCTGCCAAACAACAATGATGGCTGCGACCAAAAAATGGCCGGGCATTGTGGCGGGCGCCTGTAGTCCCAGCTACTTGGGAGGCGGAGGCAAGAGACTCGCTTGAGCCCAGGAATTAGAGGTTGCTGTGAGCTGTGATGCCACAGCACTCTATCCAGGGGTGACAGCTTGAGGCTCTGTCT
>CAUYON010049134.1:0-21072 GCA_963573935.1 Arctocebus calabarensis
GAGGCTGAGGCAAGAAAATCGCCTAAGCCCAGGAGTTGGAGGTTGCTGTGAGCTGTGTGATGCCACAGCACTCTACCAAGGGGGATAAAGTGAGACTCTGTCTCTACAAAAAAAAAAAAAAGAGCAGCTTTTATTCTGTTGTTCTCAAGAACTCAGGGTCCTGGTGACCACTACGTCCTTCTGGAATCTGTAGTCCAGGTCATTGAGTCACAGTGGAGTAAGGGTTGAGGGAGCCAAGGCCAAGTTGCTGGTTCACACACGCCAAGGAACAGTCTGCACGCCTCTAAATACACCCTGAGGCAGGGTCACCCAGGGGCAAAGAACCCAATGGCCCAACCCCTACCTCCATGTGGGCACGTGTGTTTACAGCCCCACGTACTGCACAGGGCAAGCTCACATCCACAGCTCTGTCTTCTCCCATGTACTTTTTCTCCATTTAGTAAACAAGCACCTTTCTTCTGGCACCATTTCCCAGGGCAATAGGACATTTTCCAGCTGCTCTTCCCTTCCCTTCCCTGCTTTTCTGCTTGCCCTGTGTGGGCTTCTCCCTGTGCGGTGCAGGGAAGCCTCTGGGCTGCTCTCCAGACTCTTCTCTTGCTCTCTGGCTTAGCCATGCATGTGGTCAACCTTTCAGCCACTTGGCTTTTTATCTTGTCCCTGAGGATCCCAAGGCAAGGGACTGTTACTTCACCCTGTGCTGTCCCCCCACAGCTGCTGGCCCCATGCCCGGCTGCCCAGGGTGCCCAGTGGAGGGAGAATGAAGGGAAGCTTCCAAGCTCAGTGCTGACTCAACGCCTCATGCCATTTTCTGCAGAGCTCAGTAGTGCCCCAGTCCCAGTCCCACGCCTGGGAAGTTGTTCCTGCTACTTTTAATATTACAGTTTTTGACTCGGGAATCACTCCCACTGCTCCTACCCATCCTTCGGGGTCCTCAGAAGCACTCCCCCCACTGAAATCTGGTTTCTTAGATCATTCCCCCCTGTGGCACCTCCCCCTGTGTTCTTTGAGTTGGAGTAGTGAGGAGCACTTTCCCCCAGGAGCTCATCCCATTTGGAAGAAATGTCAGCTCAAGATGCGCTTAAGGTCAGAGGCTTCTTAAAGACTGAGTCTTCCCCACTTCCTGAGCAGCCAGTTTGTTCCATCTTGGACCTCTGTGGTTCTTTCTGCTAGTGAGCCAAGAATCATGTCTGCTCAAAGCTTTTCTGAGAGGCTCCTGGTTCCGGTTCCATGTTACGGCAAAGCTCTGTGGGTTTTGAGGCATGGTCTACTACTTTCATGTTCCTTTCCTTTCCTCTGCTCTCCTTTCCTGTCTCCCTTCCTCTCCTCTCCTTTCTTCATTCCTTTCCTTTCTCTTTTCCTTTTCCTTCCCCTTTACTTGACAGAGATCTTACTATGTCGCCCTGGGTAGAGTGCCATGGCGTCACAGCTCACAGAAACCTCAAACTCTTGGGCTGAAGTGATTCTCTTGCCTCAGCCTCTCGAGTAGTTGGGACTACAGGCGCCTGCCGCAAAGCCCGGCTATTTTTTGGAGATGGGATCTTGCTCTTGCTCAGGCTGGTCTCAAACTCCTGAGTGCAAGCAGTGTGCCTGCCTCTGCCTCCCAGGGTGTTGGAAACACAGACCTGAGCCATCACACCCTGTCCGTTTTCCTGTTTCCTCCTCTGTAAAATGGGCTTCCTCATATCCACCTTCTTGGGTCAAAAGAACTGAATAAGATGGCATAAAGTCTTCATTTTTTAATTTTGTATTCCTTGGCTTCTGCTTGGAAAGGCATAAAGTCTTAATGTTACACTGTTTAGGCAACAGACACTATTCCTAGTTATTAGATATTACCACCCTCACCATTGAACTTAGTACCGACAGGCACTAATGAATGGAAGGTGCCAGAAGGAATGTGACACAGAGCAACCTCTGCCTGAAGGCTGCTGGAGAGAAAATGCATTCAGAAGGAAAGTGAGCCACAAACCACAAGCAAACAGAAAGGCATCTGAGCTAGGCACTATGGCTCACACCTATAACCCCAGCACTCTGGGAGGCTAAGGCGGGTGGATTTCTTGAGCTCACAGGTTCGAGACCAGCCTGAGAAAGAGTGAGACCCCATGTCTAAAAAAATAGCTGGGCCTTGTGTTGGGCACCTGTAGTCACAGCTACTAGGGAGGCTGAGGCAAGAGAATCACTTAAGCCCAAAAGTTTGAGGTTTCTGTGAGCTATGACATCACGGCACTCTACTGAGGGTGACAAAAAGAGCGAATCTCTTGCCTCAGCCTCCTGAGTAGCTGAGTAGCTGGGGGACTACAGACGCTTGTCACAATGCCCGGCTATTTTTTTTTTAGAGATGGTGTCTTGACCTTGCTGGTCTTAAACCTGTGAGCTCAGGCAATCCACCAGCCTTGGTGTCCCAGAGTGCTGGGATTATAGGCCTGAGTCACCATGCTCAGCTGATTTTTTATTTTTTTGAGACAGAGTCTCACTCTGTTGCCCAGTCTAGAGTGTTGTGTCATCATAATTCACAGCAACATCAAATTCCTGAGCTCAAGCGATCCTCCTGCCTCAGCCTCTGGAGTAGGTGGGACTACAGCACCCACCACCATACTCAGCTAGTTTTTCTTTCTTTCTTTTTTTTTTGTAGAGACAGAGTCTCACTTTATCACCCTCGGTAGAGTGCTCGATGAGCCACAGGCGCCGCCTAAAAGCTGCTCTTTCAACCTAGTGCTGCCGCCTACCCCTGCTGAGCCTCAGTTTCTTCATCTATAAACCAAAAACATGGGAACAGTGGCTTTCACCCACGGTGCACATCACAGGCACCGCTGAAGTTTTGAAATCATAAGACATGCCCAGGACAAACCCTAAACACACCAGGACACACCACTAAATCTGTCTCCAGAGGGAGAGCCTTCTGTCAAAGTTCTTTTCCAAGAGAGTATGAAACTAGCTTCATTAACAACAAAGGTGCCCCAGCTACTTGGGAGGCTGAGGCAAGGGACAACAGGCCCCAAATGCAAAAGACTCCCACCTTTGGCCGCCATGGAGGAAGCCTGATGAACAGAAAGTGATAGAGATAAACAAGCTCAGCACTGATGCAAACAACATAATCAATGGTCACAAGACACTGGGACCCACAGGTGCTTCCAGGGAAGGGAGATGGATGACTGTGGACGGTGGTCAGGGAGACAACTACATTTCAACTCACTTGTAAGCATTTTGAATGTTCTACCACATGAAAACATTAACTATCTGCAAAAAAAAAAAAAAAAAAAGAAAGAAAGAAAAGAAATCACTGGCAGAAATAGGATTGCAAAGAACCTGGCTAGATGTTAACTGGCTGTACATGATCCCATAGTGTCTGAGCTGACCACAGCTGTCAGAGGCAGCCTGCATTTCAGCTTTACAGGTGGATAAGTGGCAACCTCTGTGGAATTAACTCCTTCTTGGTATCACTGGGCCCCAGGCTGAGCACTTCATTCTGTGTGGGGTCTGGATTGACACAATGGACCGCATCCAGGAAGGAGAAAGTGGGTTGGGAAGCTACAGCATGACTAGATCAGCCACTGGGGCCACTGCTGTCTCTAAACATCTTCACTGGCGTAGTACAGCCCTCTTCCTGGAGGCAGAGCTGCACTGTGGGGGAAAGGGAAACATTCTACCTTTAGAGTTGTCTCACATCAGAACAGAGTGAGCTCCCTGTCACAGGATGTACTTGAGCTAAGCCTCTTTTTTTTTGAGAGAGAGTCTCACTTTGTCACGCTCTGTAGACTGCGGTGACATCATAGCTCACAGCAACCTCAAACTCTTTCTTGGGCTCAAATGATTCTCTTCCCTCAGCCTCCCAAGTAGCTGGGACTACAGGGGCCCACCACAATGCCTGCCTATTTTTATTTATTTATTTATTTTTTGAGACAGAGCCTCAAGCTGTCACCCTGGATAGAGAGCTGTGGCATCACAGCTCACAGCAACCTCTGGACTCAAGCGAGTCTCTTGCCTCCGCCTCCCAAGTAGCTGGGACTACAGGCACCCGCCACAATGCCCGGCCATTTTTTAGTTGCAGCCGTCATTGTTGTTTGGCCGGCCAGGGCTGGATTCGAACCCGCCAGCTCAGGTGTACGTGGCTGGCGCCTTAGCCCGTTGAGCCACAGTCGCTGAGTTACCTCTTCTGCTTTCAAAAAAACTAAGCCACTAAGACACAGTGGCTTATGCTTGCAAACCCAGCACTTTGGCAGACCAATGCAGGAGGATTGCTTGAGACCAGGAATTCAAGACCAGCCTCAGCAACACAGTGAGACCCCATCTCTACAAAAGATAAAAAGCTAGCCAGGCGTAATGGGACATACTTGTAGGCCCAGCTACTCAGAAAAGTGAGGCAGGAGGATTGCTTGAGCCCAGGAGATCAAGGCTGCAGTAAGCTGGGTTGATGACACCACTTCACTCCAGCCAGGGCAACAGAGTGAAAAAACAAAAAAAGAACTAACATTTACTGAGTGCCCCTACCAGAAGCTACTCTAGAAGAACAAGACAGGTCCTAGCCTGCACTCTAGGAGAAGAGAAAGCAAAACAAAAGAAAGATGTTAGAAAGGTAATGCTATAGAAAAAATTAAGTGGGTGTGAGGGAGGTGCGGGAGGGCTGCTCTAGATGGGGGCCAAGGGATCAAAGAAAACCTCCCTGAGGAGGTGACATTTAATCTAAGCCCTAAAGGATGTCATCACACAGCAAAGGCGCCCACCATTTCTTTATCCCCTGGTCAACAGCATTTGGTGTGGTGTTCACTCTCTGAGGCGCTAGTCTTTGTCTCCATGATGCCCACCTGTTCCTTGCCACCCCATTTTCCCTACAGAGACACGGGCAGCTCAGAAAGGAGTGAGGGACACGCCTCTAAAGATAAATGAGCCCGGGGTCAGATCTGAGATGCGGATAATAGCCTCCACTTCAGCAGATGATTGTGAGCCTTGGGTTAATTCACTCAGGGCACCTAAGCGACTCGGTAAGTGGCCTTTTGACTGATCTGCCTCCATCAGTGTCAATAGTCTCGCTATGGGCTCTGGGGGGCCTGGGCCTTCTCCATGCACCTCAGTTTCTCTAGCTGTCCTCGGGGCCCACCACACGGGATGCGGTCGGGTTCACAATTCTCGAGCTGCTCCATACCCGGAGGCCTTCGGGAGAAAAATCCAGACGGGAAGCGCGTGGGAGGCGGTGTCCCGCCCTGCGCCCCAGGCAGCCCCGCCCAGCCGCGGCCACGCCCCGTGCCCCTCCCCTGGAGCCTGCACTGGGAGCGCTCCTTTAAGGCAACCCGCGGGCTAAGTGGAGCGCGTGTAGCCTCCTCCGACGCAGCCAAGGTAGCGGCGTCACCTTTAAGGCGGCGCGGGGGCTGCTGGGAAGGCCGGCGGGATGGAGGCGGCAGGAGCGGATCACCGCTGTGGGTCCCGGTGAGGCCGGCGGCAGCCGAAACGGGAGCGGGAGCTGGGCCCAAGCTGTAGGCGCAAGTCGGTGCGGGCCAATCGGGCCGGGAGAGGAGGTCGGGCTCTCAAGGGACTGGGGCTCTGGGTCGGCCTAGGGGAGGGGTCGTCCTGGGCGCGGCCTGCGGGAGGACTGGGCCAGTCCGCGGGTAGGGGGCGCGGTTCTGGGTGGCCGGAGGCGGGAGCTCGGCCTTTTGGGGAGGGGGCAGAGGGCTGCAGGGTGTTTCGCCAGCCTGTGGGAGGGGTCGCCGTGGGTATGGCCTGGAGGAGCCTAAGACCCGCGATCTCAGCTCCTCTAGGGGGAGGTTCTCTGCGGCTCGGTCTGCCAGTTGGGGAGGGGGCTGTCGGAGGAACTGGGGCCGGATCGCCTGCAGGGGCCAGGGCCTCTTGCATGATAGCGAGCCACTCGATCCCTTTTTATCTTCGTTAGGGGAGTCCCCGGGGAAGTTTCGAGACTGGGTCTCCTAAGCTGGTGGTGAGGGGCCGAATCAGGGTCGCGCCGCATTGCGTCTCCCTGACCGAGGCGAGCCGGGCGCGCCCTCTGTAGGCCAAGTTTGCCGGCATGGTGTGGGCCGCAGCCTAGGGGACCTGGGCACCCTGGGGACCATCGGTGTTTACCTAATCTGGGCGGACAGCAGTGTAGCCCCAGCCTGGCGCCCGCTGCCCGCCCCCTCCCTTTGCAGGCGGCACGATCATGGCCATGATGGTGCTTCCGCGGGAGGAGAAGCTGAGCCAAGATGAGATCGTGCTGGGTACCAAGGCTGTTATCCAGGGACTGGAGACTCTGCGCGGGGAGCATCGTGCCCTGCTGGCGCCTCTGGTCGCGCATGAGGCTGGCGAGGCAGAGCCTGGCTCGCAGGAGCGCTGTGTCCTCCTGCGCCGCTCCCTAGAGGCCATTGAGCTGGGCCTAGGGGAGGCCCAGGTAGGTCTGTTCTGGGACACTGAGATGGGAGGTTAAGGGATGGGTTGAGCTTTCCAGAAGAATCATCATCAAGTAGGAACAGAATCTGCGCAGGGAACCGTCTGTTCCTTGGAGCCCCATGTTGGGACCCCAGTAAATATCTTAGGAAGAGAGGAATGCACTTTGAAGAGCCCCATTCTGCCCTAGGAGATGCTGACCACCATCTCCAGTTCCACAGAACCCTGCTCCTGGCTCCTCTACATAACGGAGACTGAGTTGGCAAAGGAAAACAGAAAGGAAAGCCTTAAGGCCCCTTAAATTCATGGTGCCTTATTCATTTAGGAACAGATAAGTTATCAAGGCAGCGTGTTAGGTGTGAGAGACACAGCGACTAACAAGACAGACAAGACCCCCACCCTAGTCCATAGAAAGACAAAAACACACATAGAAACAATGGATTATTACAAATTGTTATAAGGTCTTCAAAGAAAAGAACAAGATCCTGTGATAGCTTATAGCAGGGAGTCTTGTCTGTTAGTCAGGCAAGACTTCGTTGAGGAAATGACAAACTAAAACTTGAAGTGAAAAAGAACCAGCCTCCAGAAGGGTGACAAGGGGAAGACATTGCCAGTGCTAAGGTCCTGGGGTAGGAAAGAGTGTGTGGTAAGAGGGGATTCAGGGAAGAACTCTGTGAATAAAGCTTCATAGGGAAGAAAGAGGGACAGCAGAGCCCTGTGTAGAAGCCAGATTATGACCTTGTTAGTTTGGGTTTCATTCTCAGGAAATCAGAAAGCCTTTGAAGGACTTTAAGCAGGCAGGGGACACAGTCTGACTTGGGTTTTTTAAACTCTCTGTGGTTGAGACATGGAGAATAAACCTTAGTGGGTCAAAGATGGAAGCAGGGAAAGCACTTGGTTAGGAAGCCGCTGCTGGGATTCAAAGGAGAGATGGTACTTGGACTAAAGGGGTGGCTACAGGGGTAGCAAGAAGGGGACCAGTTCCTGATGTTGTGGAGGTACAGTGGGACCTGGGGAAGGAGTAAGGGGGTGAGGGAAGGGCACATTACTCCCAGGTTTGAGGTTTAAGAAAGTTAAGGGAGAGCCTGGGTGAACCAGGTGTGCTGTGTCTGCCAGCCGAGACCAGGGCTACTAGGAATATGTGCAGGCGGGAGACGTCCAGGAGATGCTGGGATGAGTAAGGAGTTAAAACCTCTACTGTAAAAGGTTCTGTTCCCCTCAGATCTTGTCTGAGCCACTTCCTGGCTCATGTTGTATCATCTTGGTTTCCTTGTCTTTAAAATAGGAATCATACCATCTGCTATATACACTTCCACGCTGTTTGGGGAATTTTTTTCAAAAAACTAATGGCTATGAAAACTTCTGTCACTTAGGTGTTTGCTAACCAGCTAGAAGGCACTGGGTCCCAGACAGCCAGGCTATCTGGAAGAGCAGCACACACCCCTCTGTCAATTGGCTGCCAGGTGCAGAGAAGACCACACAGGGTTCCTTGCACCCAGTGGGGCACAGCCACTCTAATCAGGGGAATAGAGTACAGAGGACCCACCATCATGGCTGTGGAGTTGGGCAAGGGGAGGCACCACTACAGGAATGACTCTGGACCATGAAGGATGGAGAAAGAAGAATGGAGCCCCTGCCAAGGCCCTGAGGGTGGAAGAGCCTGTAAACTAGGGGAGTCCCCCAAGTTGGGGAAGGGAAGGCTGAGAATCCCCTTTCCTGCTCTCCAGTCTCCCAGACCATTGAGGAGTTTGAGACAGATGCCCCTTCCCTATCTGGGAACTGTAGAAAGGTAGGGGGTGCCATGGATTCTCTGGACAGTGAGGATGGGGTCTTTTGGTGGCCCCTCCAAAAACTCAGCCACCTGTCAGAGTTCTTTGGGCAAGTTTTAGTCCAGGAGCAGTGTGCAATGGCTGTGATCACAGGAGCTTGACTGCAAGTCCAGGGAGAAAGAAAGGAAGTGCTACCAAGCTCAGGGAAAGCACAGCATCCTGGCTAGCGCTTTTCTGGGGTCCTCCTGATCCCAGAAGGAAGCAATGGGGACCTCCAGGCTTCCTGGGTTTGGACCTTGGACTGTGGTCTATCTGTGACCTTGGGGGGATTCTCTCTTAAGGAGGAGGGAACTCCAAGGCCCAAGGCCTGCACCCCTTCCTAGGCAGGGCTAGCCTAGCTCTTCACTAGGTCCCAGAGCCCCAAGAAACCAGGCTAGAGTTGCATGCTAGCTGGCAGACTGGGCTCTGACCCTTACCTGCTGGCTGCAGGTAATCCTGGCGCTATCAAGCCACCTGGGAGCTGTAGAGTCAGAGAAGCAGAAGCTCCGGGCACAGGTGAGGCGCCTAGTACAGGAGAACCAGTGGCTGCGTGAGGAACTGGCAGGAACACAGCAAAAGCTTCAGCGCAGTGAGCAGGCCGTGGCTCAGCTTGAGGAGGAGAAGCAGCACCTCCTGTTCATGAGCCAGATCCGCCAGCTGGATGAAGACACCTCCCCCAACGTGAGCCCCTGCCAGGCTGCTGATGCCCGGTCGCCACTGCCTCATGGGCGAGGTGCCCTAGGAGCAGGGTGGGGGGGCAGCAGGAGCATCCATCCCAGCCCACTGATACCCTAGCTACCCTGTGCCTGCTTTCCTCATGTTCTTGCTGTCTTCCTTGCCAGGAGGAGAAGGGAGACATTCCCAAAGATTCCTTGGACGACCTGTTCCCCAATGAGGATGAGCAGAACCCAGGTGCGGATGGGAAGAAGAGTTGTGTCAATTCTTGGTCCCTGGGACCCAGAGGTACCAGGGACTGAGTGGTTTCTGTGTTCCCTCCTACCCATTTTTTTTTTTTTTTTTTTTGAGACAAGAGTCTCCCACTGCTTCTCTGCAATCCCAAGAAAAGAAAAAGAGTTTCTTTTCTTCTCTGAGCCTCCCCTGGGGTGACAGGAGCTGTATGCACACAGGGCTGGGCCAGTGCCCCTAGCTCATAGTGAAGACACACAGCTTGAATGAAGTATTTCTCTGGGACTGTACCCACTCTTTTTATGGGGTATCTGTATCTACCCTATAAATAAGGAAATTGAAGCAGGGTGATTAGTGATTGCCCAGAGCCACCTACCACATGGGTCAAATGCATGGCTGGCACACCCAGCCCAGCCAGGACATGGAACATCTGACCACCTACTCTTGGCCCTGCAGCCCCCAGCCCTGGTGGAGGAGACGTGGCTGCTCAGCACGGGGGCTATGAAATCCCAGCACGACTCCGTACCCTGCACAACCTGGTGATTCAGTACGCCTCGCAGGGCCGCTACGAAGTGGCTGTGCCACTCTGCAAGCAGGCGCTTGAGGACCTGGAGAAGACATCCGGCCATGACCACCCTGATGTGGCCACCATGCTCAACATCCTGGCACTAGTCTATCGGTGAGGGCTCCTCTGGCTGCAGTCATCCTAGGGGCACCTGCATCCTTGGAGGCTCCATTGGGCAGCTGAGTGGCAGAGAGGGAAGGGCCTGCAAGGAACTAAGTCTGGGAGGGAGGCTGGGTCTCCCTGAACCAGGGAGGGGCTGACATATGCACTCCAGAGGTCCCAGGAGGTGGTGTTTCTTCAGGCACCAACCTTGAGTGGGTGCTTGGGTGAAAAGTGAGTTTGCCCAGAACATAGAGGGTGGGAAAGAGTCCTATAGCACACAGCTGGTATGACCAAAGGCCTGGGGACTGAAGGGCAGGGCACGTGGCAGGAAAGTTGTGTGGGGCCAGAAGCACTGTGAATGGGGTAGGGGTGGGACCCAGCACTTTATGCCCTGGCCAACTGTGAACTCCTGGGGAAAGGGGGCTGACCAAGTCTCCCCATCTTCTGGGTCACACCCACTCCTCAGTGAATACAGGAGTGACCATGGGGATCAGAGGCCACTGCAGTAGGGGCTCAGGCTGGAAGAACCTTGACCGACCTTGACAGCTCATTCCTTTTTTCAGGGATCAGAACAAGTACAAGGAGGCTGCCCACCTGCTCAATGATGCCCTGGCCATTCGGGAGAAGACACTGGGGAAAGACCACCCAGCTGTGAGTGAGCGTGGGTGGGGCTGCCTCCCACCCTGTGCAAGCTGTCAGGTCCAGACTTTGTACAGCAGGGCCTGAGTCAGGAGCTTCCATTCTCCCCCCTCAGGTGGCCGCAACACTAAACAACCTGGCAGTCCTGTATGGCAAGCGGGGCAAGTACAAGGAAGCTGAGCCTCTGTGCAAGCGGGCACTGGAGATCCGAGAGAAGGTAGGGGGCCGGCGGTGGGGGTGCTGGGCAGGTGGGGGGCCGGCGGTGGAGAGTAGGAGGGATGGGCAGGTGGTAGGCAGCCCTGAGCTGGTTCCCTGGCCCATCCTAGGTCCTAGGCAAGTTTCACCCAGACGTGGCCAAGCAGCTGAGCAACCTGGCCCTGCTGTGCCAGAACCAGGGCAAGGCAGAGGAGGTGGAGCACTACTACCGCCGGGCACTAGATATCTATGCTGCACGCCTCGGGCCCGATGACCCCAACGTGGCCAAGACCAAGAACAACCTGGTACCTGGGGCTGGGAGGGGTTGGGGGAGGAAGGAGAACAGAAGGCTCAGCTCCTTGCATCCTGCTCACCCCCTTCCCTCCCACCAGGCTTCTTGCTACCTGAAGCAGGGCAAATACCAGGATGCAGAGACCCTATACAAAGAAATCCTCACCAGAGCTCATGAGAAGGAGTTCGGCTCTGTCAACGGTGAGTCCACTACTGCCACCTGCCTCCAGGAGGAATCTCAGCTGGGCAGTTCCTCAGATCGGGCTGACCTCCCACCTTACCTTTGAGTACACATGCGAGCACACAGGGATCGCACAGCCCCCTTGGCCTGCTTGTGCCTTGGCCTCCCCCTTCTCCACTGGGTGACTCCTCCTGGCCTGGAGGGTCTGGCTCCAGTTCCTACTCTTGGGTCCCTCAGAGCCTGGCCCATCACTCAGGATTAGTGCACATCCCAGGGCAGGGTCCTGAGTGTATAAGGGTCTGCCCCTCCCCCACCCCAGTCTCAAGGACCTCACTATAGATCTGTGCCTCGGTCATCTGTGTCCAGAGGTCACCAGTGTTTTGGGTCTGTTTCTTGTTCATCCAATAAAGCCCAGCCCTGGTGTCCCCTCCTCAGACCCCAGTCCTGTGTAGAGGCCTATATGGGAGACTGGTGACCATCCCCATTCTCCCCTCTCCCGCCAGGGGACAACAAGCCCATCTGGATGCATGCAGAGGAACGGGAGGAGAGCAAGGTAGCTCGGTGGGGGAGGGCTGGGCAGGTTCTAGGGTGATGTGTAGAGGGAGGGTCGCCTCCCACCTCCCCCACCATTCTTTCCCTAGGATAAGCGCCGCGACAGCGCCCCTTATGGGGAATATGGCAGCTGGTACAAGGCCTGTAAAGTAGACAGGTGAGGATCACAGGGCTGGGCTGGGTATAGACACACCTCTCTGTCAGTTCATCTTTCAAGGCCCAGGTCATAGGCCACCTGCCCCAAAAAGGCTCCCTGCACCGGAATAGCCTAACTCTCTCACTTGTGGGTCTCCTAGTTTTAGTCCAGGTGGCCCCGGGTGATTTATCCCATGACAGTAGAGGCCAGATGGGAAAGGCTAGGTTCTGGCTGGCCAGATGGTTCTTCGGGGCCCAGTGTGGGCTTCATGCCAGGGTGGGCCCTGGGGCTGGGGGAACATGGAGTTTGAGAATATCCTGTTTACAGCCCCACAGTCAACACTACTCTACGCAGCTTGGGGGCCCTATACCGGCGCCAGGGCAAGCTGGAGGCTGCGCACACCCTGGAAGACTGTGCCAGTCGCAGCCGCAAGCAGGTAGGGCTTCCTGCTAAAAAGGGTGGCAGGGACTTGTGTGGCCCTGTATGTGTTCCAATCAGGGCCTGATACCCCTGCCCCTTCCTTAGGGCCTGGACCCCGCCAGCCAGACCAAGGTGGTAGAACTGCTGAAAGATGGCAGTGGTGGGCAGGGAGACCGCCGTGGCAGCCGAGATGTGGCCGCAGGTGCTGGGCCTCGGTCTGACTCTGACCTGGAGGAGACAGGGCCTGCAGCTGAGTGGAGTGGGGTAAGTCTGGGGGCTGGGATGGGCCAGGAGCCCATGTGGCCTAGAGACAAGCCTGTTCCCTACCAGGATGGCAGTGGCTCCTTGCGGCGCAGTGGCTCCTTTGGGAAGCTTCGGGATGCCCTCAGGCGCAGCAGTGAGATGCTGGTGAAAAAGTTGCAGGGGGGTGGCCCCCAGGATCCCCCTAACCCCAGGTGAGCCTCTCAAGAACCACCCAGCAACCTCAAATGAGCCCCTGCCCCAGACCCAGAGTGCCCTCCTATCCCTCTCAAGCCCCACTACCCACCACTCCACTCCAGCCCCAGCCCCAACACCAAGGACCCCTTCCCACGTTCCAACCCCCCAGTGCCACACTGGATAAGTTACGGCCATCCTTTCATCTCAGGATGAAGCGAGCCAGTTCCCTCAACTTCCTCAACAAGAGTGTAGAGGAGCCAGTCCAGGTAGGCATGGCTGGGGACCTGGGCACTGGCCAGCTGAGGTCAGGCCCGAATCCATTCCTGCTAAGCTTCCCAAGCATTCAGTTCATCCAGCAACAGTTCCTGTCTCCCTCCCAGATTGCACTGGGCTGGACAGCTGGGAGACCGCTGACAGGACCCCAGCCCTCTCCTGGGTGGGCATGTAAGCGGCCAGTGCCAACAAAGTAGGGTGGAGGTGGGCAGGCTGGGGCAGGCCCCTTCCGGCCTGGGACGCACAAGCTGGTATGGGCATGAGGCTGAGCCACCTGCCCCCTCTGCCCGCAGCCCGGAGGCCCAGGTCTGTCTGACAGCCGCACTCTCAGCTCCAGCTCCATGGACCTCTCCCGACGAAGCTCCCTTGTGGGCTAATCCTGAAGGGGCAGCCAGTCTCCAGAGCCTCAGCCCGGCGTGTCCCGACCCCAGTCCTGCGCATGGGTCCGCTGCTTGTCCCACCTATATCTCTCCCAAGGCCCCTGTCTTTTCTGTTCAATCTCAGGGTAACCTCCTCCCTTGTCATCTCAGCCTGAACCCCGGAGGCTGGGCCTGCCCGCTCTAGCTCTGTCCCTTATTTATTCCTTCTAGCAGGGTCCCTCCTCCCCAGGTCCGGGTGGGCAGGAGGAGCTGGCAGGAGTGTCCACCCTCCCCAGACCCCAGAGCCAAGAACACTAAGCACCTGCAGTCCTTTCAGTGCCCTTGCCCTTCCCTCGGCCGTTGCTTCTGTATATAGAGAAATAAGTTATTGGCCGCGCCCCTTCCTTCAGTCCACTGTACTACCCGGGCCTCCCTCGCCCCGCCCTTCTCCGTGGTACCGCCCAGGCCTTAATCACCCCGTTTTGCGCGGTGTTATCTCCCAGGCTCCACGTACCCAGGAGCGGCGTTTCCCCAAAGCATTCCCGGGTCTCACGCTCCTCCTGGCCTCCGGGAGACCCGCCCTGCCCCGCCACGGCCGCAGGACGGAGGATCTTCCCGCTCGTGCGTGCTCCGCCGAGCCTGCCCCGTGTCCTGGTCCTATGCACTGCCCCTCCCGCCTCGCCACGCCCCCTCCACGCCTGCAGCTTCAGCGAGCGGCCGTGACTACCCGCGGCGGGAGGGGCCGCCCCAGATATGGGGCCTCGGCGGTCGCTCTCTATTTTCAAATGTTGCTGTAGAAATAAAGACGGTTTGAATCTGAGCCGGGCTTGCTTTCAGGCAGAAGCCAAGGGCCCGTAGGCGAGTCTGAATCGGGGTGGAGTGGGAGCACGCGCGCATGTCTTGCCCCGTCCTGGCCCCGCAGCCGCAACCCAAGCACTGCCTCTTAGCTCAGCTGTTTAGGCTCCGCAGATTAAGGATTTCTTCCAAAACCTTCACTCCCAGGGTTCTGGAGCGCGCAGGCTTTGATGAGCTCTGTTCTTTGGTAAGGGGTTTGACTTTGAGCGAATTTACCGAGACTCGATTTTTTCGTCTATAAAATATGGATAACATCATACTAGGATGAGTTAGGAGCGCCCTGCATATGAACTCTTGATGAATGAGCTTTTACTAGTCTGTTGCTAGCACCCACCTCTGGTTTGATGCTCAAGCTGGGAGAAGGGCGACGGTCTCCGTCAGATCCGAGCGCCGCCCGGCTCCCAAACGCGGTCCTCGAGCCGCGTTGGTCGGGTGCAAACTACAAGCCCCAGAGGGCAATGCGCCGGCGGCGTGGGGGCGCGGAGGCGCAGGCTTACTTGGTTACGCCTGCGCAGCGCCGTGAATTGGACGACATGAGAGACTACAAGTCCCGAGGAGCAGCGCGGCGAGGACCCAGTCGGGGTCGTTTGCGCCTGCGCACCGCGGGCGGGGCGGAGCGGCCACCATCTTGAACGGGAGGCGGAGCAGAGCCGACTGGGAGCGACCGAGCGGGCCGCCACCGCCGCCATGAACCCCGAATAGTGAGTGAGCCCCGCCCGCGCCGTGCGCCGCAGCCTCGATCCCGAGTACGGGACTGTACGCTTACTGGGGTTGTCTGGCCCGGGTCAGGGCTGCGCCGCGCCCCCACATCCGGGTCTCTCTTCCTCTGACCCCCCCCCAAGCCACACACATCCGGGTCCCGCCCCTCCCCCCGGGGACCCGAGGACCCCGGCTAGACCCTCAGTGTCCTCGTACCCGGAGCTCACACGGCGACCCACAGAAGTAGCATTTGCACCCTGAGGCACTGGTCCTACCAGGCCTTAGCAGTCAGGTGACCCTGCAGCTCCGGTCACTCCGGGCCTCAGTTTCTCCACCTGCTGCTTGATCGCGGTCCGGGCGTTTTGGAACCCGTCACGATAATTTCTGGCCTAGCGTTCAGAGTTGGGCCCTGTAGGTTTGTCAGTGGTCCCCCTGCCCTTCTCTTTCTCCTGGAACCCGGTTCTTGGGGCCAGGCTGAAGCGCCTCCTGGGTCGCAGCACCCGCAGATCCTCCCCCAGGGGCTGCTTCCTGCCCCTTGCCTGGGTCGCGCCGTCTTGTCACTCCCAGCGGCCTGTCCTTTCCCACCCTCTCCTTTGCTCAGGCCCCCAGTGCCACTGTCTCGAAGTTGAGAGGACTGGAATATGCTATCCTCCTTCCAGTGGGATTCCTTGGTCCTCAAACTTTCTTCACTTCTTGGTCTCTTCCCCCTCGCGCAGGTGGCCCAGCTCTGTGCCCCAGCCTTGCAGTTTGCCGAAGTGTCGGTTATCTTCTTTCTCTTCAGCCACTTCCTTTTTCTTCTCCAGATCCAGGCACTGGGTTTCCTTGTGGAAGGGGGAGGTCTGAGCTGGCAGGGATTCTGCAGGCTCTCAGAGACTCCGGAGTCCAACAGACCTGGTTTGAGTCTGAAAGTTATCTCAAGGCGGGTCACTGTCACTTCCCTTCTCTGATCTCCGGCTGCCTCATTAGTCAGAAACAGCAACACTCCCTTCATTGGACTGCTGTGGGGATTAAATGAGGTGCATTTGGGGTACTACATTACAAGTTGGAACTCAACAAATATTACATGTGATGTCTTGTCATCCTCTTCATATAGCGTTTTCACTTAATCTGTCCAGGATTGGGCCTGCTTTCCACTCCTGGGGCTGCACCTGCCAAGCTAGGCACAGCACAGGGTGTGTGGTGGGTTGTCTAATAGCCCATAGTGGACATAACCATGGAGGCTATCAGGATTCAGGGGAGAACACCAAACTTTGTCACCTTAGCATGTCATGTACTTCTCTGTGCCTTGAAAAGAAACTGAGGCACAGAGACTTGGCAGAATGTGAGCCCTCTGAGCTACCTGTGTTATGGTGTGGGGTCAGCCCTCCCCAACCCAGATCATTGGGAGGATCTGGTGAGCAGCACTGTACCCTACACCAAGCCTGCCTCATGGTGTGGGGGAGATGCCATGACTGTGATTTCAGGATGATGGTAGTGGGCTTCCTGCCTTCATGCCTTCTGATCCTCTCTCTCCAGTGACTACCTGTTTAAGCTGCTTTTGATTGGCGACTCAGGCGTGGGCAAGTCATGCCTGCTCCTGCGATTTGCTGTGAGTAAGAAGCCTCCTATCCATCTGGGGCCCTGGCTGGTGGCTGGGGGGAAAGAGGCAACCCAGAGCACAGTAGTCGCAAGACCTGGGAAGCAAGGACAAGTGTGCAGGACAGCAACATATCTGACTGAACAGAGGCACGGGGCTGGCAAGTTGGGTGCTGAGAGCTGGGGCTTGGCAGTTAGAAGCCCAGGTGGGACAAGAAACTGGAGGGAGGCTATCCAGATGGGCCCTGGGCATGATTACTCAGGCCATTTCACTGGCCCCTGACCTTCCAGGATGACACATACACAGAAAGCTACATCAGCACCATCGGGGTGGACTTCAAGATTCGAACCATTGAGCTGGATGGCAAAACTATCAAACTTCAGATTGTGAGTGTTGCTTTCCCCAAAACCCTTGGGTCAAAGGCATCTGCCTTGGGAGGGAGGGGGCTCTAGACATAGAGTGCAGGACTAATGCCACTCTGCCTGTTGTCTTTTAGTGGGATACAGCTGGTCAGGAGCGGTTCCGGACCATCACTTCCAGCTACTACCGGGGGGCTCATGGCATCATCGTTGTGTATGACGTCACTGACCAGGTACTCTCGGACTAACTGTCCTTAGCTTTGCCTCCTCAGCCTTAGGTCTTTGACTCTTGCTGCTTTTATCTCTTTCTGTCTTCTCTTTCCTGATGTTTCCTGGAAAGCAGACTATATTTGGATTCATCTCACAAGGAGAGAAACGGCCACAGAAATGGATCCTTCCGAGGTCCTGCTGCAGGATCTTGGCAGAACCAGGCCTCACATCTTCCCTCTCCACCAAACTTACCACCTTACTGTCAACCTTCCAGCAACTGTTATGGGGGTTTAGTCATCTGGGGTTGGCGCCTGTGCTGGGTTGTGGCTTCCTGTGTGAAGACACTGGGGGAAACAATTAGAGGGCCTCAGACAAGGAAGGGAGGGAACCCTGAGTGCTAAGCTCATTGTGATGAGCAGCCCTGGTCTAGCAGCCCTGTGTCTTCTGGGGCAACTTTAGTTACTGGCAGCAGTGGTGACAGCAACATTCAGAAATGGTCCCATCAAACCTTATAGCTTGTAGAATCTGTTATAGTCTTCAAGTTGCCTTTTGATGCTCCTCCGTGGCCTGTGTCACATTCCCATCTTATAGATGAGAAATTGAGTTTGGGATGGTAAGGTGCCTTGCGGAGGCCTAGTTCAGTGGCAGAGTCAGAAAGCCTTGTCTGCTGATTCCACCAGCTTTGTTTTTCCTACCAAACCTTGTGGCTCAACAGGGGCCAGGCCCTAGGAACATGGAGAACTTCACATCAACCCTGGGTCGGGAGGAATCCCTACCTGAAGGGAAACTGGGCTCCAGCTCACAGAGATTCAGCTCTGGACAGGCCATGGGTGGGCTGTCCATCATCCAGACAGAGGTCACCAAGGCCCTCCTGGCTGCCAAATCCAGTGACCTCATTTCAGCTGTTACCCTGAGTGATTAGGGCTTTTAACTCCATTCTGTTCTATCTCCTTGAAAAGTTTACTGTCCTCAGCTCCCAACCTCCCACTGCATTTGGTTCTGTCTTTGCAGTGTCCTTTTACTACCACCCTGTACTGCCCCCCACAACCTTATATTTTGTGTTTCCTGAATGCCCCATGTGTCTTTACTCACCATGCACAGTTCTGATCACTTTCATGGTTCAGCTGTGTCTTCTGTTCTATGATTCCTACATCTGAACCAGTTGTCACTAGACAACTCTCCTCCGTGCCAGGTCTGTGCTGGCACTTGGTGTCTATGTTCATTCTCATTCTCAGTCTTACCTGGGGAACTAAATGGCCGGGTCCACATGTTCAGGTGAGGAAGCTCATGTGCAGAGGTGTTCGATGATGTGCTGCCAGACTCACAAGCAGGGCAGGGCCAGCATTGGCACCCAGGGTTCCTGGCTTTTGAGCATGTCCTTTCCTGTCCTTAGGCAGCCTCTCCTGAGCTTCAGCCCATCTGCAGCACTCAGATGTCCAGCCGTAGTGTTTTTCCCCAAAACAACACTAAACCCCAATTTCTGTAATAGAATCCCTATCAGCCTGGGCAGAAAACTCTTCCTCACCCATCCTGTTGGTCTCCAAGCCCTTGTATTCCCTCCCCACATCCCATCATCTTTCAAATATGTCTCCTCATGATAATACCAGTGATGAGGATAATAGCAGCTCTTGCTAATTAAGTACTTGTTAGGAGACAGGCCTGCATTCATCCTCAGGCTCACAACAGTCCTGCCAGCATGTACTGTCTTAAAGAAATGAGGAACTGAGCCTCAGAGAAGCCAGGTGACATACCTAAGGCCACACACATAATGAATGACTGAGTCAGGGCTTAACCCAGGGTGGTCTAACTGTAAATCCCATGTGAGTCCCTGGCTCAGGCACTTCCCTGGATTATTCTAATCACTTCCCAGTTGGTCTCTGTCTTGCTGATCTGATCTGGTTTCCACACTCCTGCTAGGTCAGTCTTTCCAGAACATAGTGTGTTCCTGCTCCTTCCTACCTAAGAATACCTCTACTGTCTCTCTTTTGTCCAAGACTTAGCCGGGCTAAGACCCTTTTGTGCTCTGGCCTGCCCTCTCCCTCGCCTTCCCTGAGGGTCTGCAGCCCAGCAACAGTTGTACTTTTTCCCACTCTGTTGCCCTCTCTTGCCCTCCCTCTTTATGCCCCTCCCATGCTGTGACCTGGCACACACTGTCTCCTCCTCAGCAGGCATCTATCCTAGACCAGTTCCTACCTGTATACTTAGGTCAGCTGTAGCAGAGATGGTCCTGCCCTCCCCTTTCTGCCTTTTGTCCTGTCTTGCCATTTTGTGTCCTGCTCCGATCCTCCTCTGTCTCCCGAATGTTTTAGGGCATTTCCTTTGCCCCCAGGGCCCAGCCTGGGACTGAGCAAGAGGTATAAGTTTGAGCCCATTATGGTATCACCAGGCTGCTGAGAAGGATAAGTGGTTCTAGTTTGAGTACTTTTCTATAAGTTCTGTCACTAGTCTGGGGTCTGGGGAGGGAGGGCAGCAAGCTGATGGGAGAGTGAGGTTGAGTGATCAAGCTGTTGGTACCAAAAGCAGGTGAATGTTAGGCTCTGTGCCTAGGACGCCTGTCTTCCTCGTAGGCCAGGCTTGCTTTGCAAGGACCCTCTACCTCCCACTGGGTTCTAAGGCTTCTAACCTTAAAGGGATTTTAAGGCCATGGTGAGAACTTTGAGATTCTTGAGAACCTATTACTCTCTGTTCCTGTCTCCCCCAGCCCTTCTGATTTTGTATGCTCTCCCCATGTGGAGAGAGAGCTGAGGGTGCAGAGCTGCTGGCCCTGAGACCTGGACATCTAGGGCTGTGCTAGACCTGGCTCTTTGGGTCACAGATGGAGGAGGTCAGGAAGGAAAGCTAAGCCTGCAGGAGAGGGTTCCCTGTGCGTCCCTGAGTCCAAGGCTGCTTCTGCCTTTCTTGGGCCCCAAGCAGCCCCTTTTCCCTCAGAGAAGGCCCTGTTCTGCAGGGCTTCGGTGGGAGTGGGAGTTAGAAGCAAAATAACTTTTGACCCTGGCACCCTCTAGGAATCCTATGCCAATGTGAAGCAGTGGCTTCAAGAGATTGATCGCTACGCCAGTGAGAATGTCAATAAGCTCCTAGTGGGCAATAAGAGTGACCTTACCACCAAGAAAGTGGTGGACAACACCACAGCCAAGGTGAGTGGGGCCTGGGCCAGGCTGTCCATGGAGCCTGGAGCCTGCTGCCTCTTACCCTTCTCTCCTCTCTTCTCTCCTCTCTCCTTGTCAGGAGTTTGCAGACTCTCTGGGCATCCCCTTCCTGGAGACAAGTGCCAAGAATGCCACCAATGTTGAGCAGGCATTCATGACAATGGCTGCCGAGATCAAAAAGCGGATGGGGCCTGGGGCAGCCTCAGGGGGTGAACGGCCCAACCTCAAGATTGACAGCACCCCTGTAAAGCCGGCCAGTGGTGGCTGTTGCTAGGAGGGGCATGTGGAGTGGGATAGGAGGGGGCACCTTCTCCAGATGATGCCCCTGGAGGGGGCTGGAGGTGCCTCCCACTCCCTCTCCTGGGGCATTTGAGTCTGTGGCTTTGGGGTGTCCTGAGCTCCCCATCTCCCTCTGGCCCATCTGCCTGCTGCCCTGAGCCCTGATTGTGTCAGGTCTCCCAGGGAGGACACCCAGGACCTGTGGCTAGGGTGGGGCTTGCTCTGCTGCTGCCTCTAGGTAATTTTAAAAGATGTCCCACCACATACTTTCCTTTGGAATGAGGGCTCTTCTCTCTCCCTCCTGCCCCCATGTATGCTGCACTGGGTTTCTCTCTCTCCCCTTCCTTCTCTCCCTCCTTCCCCAAAGCTGAGGGCCTCCCTGGCCTTTGTTGTCCCTGGCTGCAGTCACTGCCCAGGGCTAGAAGTATGGCCAGGGGATCCAGGACCTGGGATCCAAGGCCCTGGGCCAGACCTCAGGACAGGCGTGGGGCCACAGGGGCTCAAGCAGCCCACCGTTTCCTCTCCCCACAGCCTCCCCTTGCACCCCTCCCACACTCCCAGCTCCAACCGTCCAGCTGCAGGGGATCTGAGCAAGAGGGCAGGTGGGCGGGCAGCCTCGCTGGGTCTGTGTCTTGAGCCCAGAGGGAGCCTGCTCCTGCCGCCCTCTGCCCTGCCAGAGCCAGACCCATGCACTGCCTGCCCACCATGCCCCTT
>CAUYON010049136.1:0-18671 GCA_963573935.1 Arctocebus calabarensis
TCCTGAGTAGCTGGGACTACAGGCGCCCGCCACAGCGCCTGGCTATTTTTTTGTTTTGCAGTTCGGCCGAGGCCGGGCTTGAACCCGCCACCTTCGGTATATGGGGCCGGCGCCCTACTCGCTGAGCCACAGGAGCCGCCCACCCAGCTATTTTTTTGTTGCAGTTTGGCCGGGGTCGGGTTTGAAGTCACCACCCTCGGTATATGGGGCCAGCGCCCTACCCACTGAGCCACAGGCGCCAGCCTCCTCTGGCCTTTTTCAAGACAGTCTTTTCTTTCTTCTGGTTTATTTCCCAGTCTTCCATTTTCCTCTCCTTTCTTCCTTGCCATTCATTCCTCTGTCTCTCTGAATCTGTTTTCCACCTGCAGAGCCAGCTCCAGTCTCGAGTGATGCCACCTTCCCCAAGAAGGAAGGGCATGACCCACCTCTAGCCCTGATAGCACCCCAGCCCCATCCACTCCCTTCCATAAGTCCAAATGCTGCCCATCTCCTTTCCCAGGTCCCACCCTGCATACCTTGGACAGGCTGTGGGCAGCCTATGGTTTTGTCACCTTTTGTTTCCTGTGTGTGCCAGCTTTTCTCTGCCCCCTCCCTCCCCACCTTATGCTCTTTACAGGTGGGTACACCTATATTTCCTTCTAGTTTACCTCACAGCCTGGAAGTTTCACTGGTTGATGCAGATACTGAATTAGCTAATCAGCTATCTGTAGGACTTAGATCAAGGCCAGGGTGAGTGTGAGCCACTGAGCTGAGTTGTCTTCTCCAGGAAGTCCGTGGGAGAACTGGAGTGCCCAGGCTTTGAAGCAGAGAATTTGGGATCATATCCTGCCTTCCATCACTGACCAGCTGGGATATGATCCCACTATCTTGAGCCTTAGTTTCTTCATTATCAAAATGAGGATGATAATAGCCTCTGGGTTGTAGATCACATAGAGTGGTATTTCAAAGTGTTATCACATGCACTTTTCTTCTTTCCTTCATCCCCTGTTGGCTGAAGAGAAAGAACACAGGTGCCCAGTCCAGGGGCAGCATCCTGGGAGTGCTGTTAGTGTTAACCAAGAGGGGATGTGTGAGCAGGAGTAAGAAGGTTCAGGGCCCAGCTCCACCTCACAGTAGCCGGAGAGTATTGGGGAAGTTATGTTCCTACGTCAGGGAAGGATAAGCAACCCATTCGTACCCACACTCCCTGTCAGCTGCACCCTGTTGGCTTCTTTGAGTGGATGCTGGTGATATGAGCGGCCTGGGACCTCAGACCAGGGACCTTCCTTCAGTCATCACTGAGTGAGGCTGTGGGGCTCCCAAGGTGCAGGTGGTGTTGGCCTCATTTGCACCTGACTGGGAAGAGAACCCAGTGAGGTTGTGTGTGCCAAGCTTGCAGTAGAGACCATAGAGAAGGCTGTCAGTAAACATGCCAGGCCCGGGTCCACTGTGATCCGTTATCTACTGCCTGGAGAAGATGCAGAGGGAATGACAGATACAGCTCCACAGATACACAGATGCTGGGGTGGGCCACAGAAGCTGAGCAGACACCCCTCTGGACTGGCTGACTCAAACTCTCAGAGCTCAAGATTGACTTTCTTCTGTCTGAAATCCTGAGGGGGTCATGGGTGATCCTGTAGACAAAACGCACACAAGGGGCTGAGGTCACAGTAGTTTGTCTGAGTGACTGAGTTCTCCTACTGCGGGGTTTTCATGTGGGTGAGACATGGAATGGAGTGTGCCCTGACATCATTTTAATAAGGCTCAGGCACCTCCACGGATGCTCCAGAGTCTTCCGCTGAAACCATTGTGCTGTCAAAAGCTGACATTATAATGACATTGCAGAAGGGACTGTTTGGGAAATCACTGCTCATTTCCTTTCAGGCAGTTCCTTTACCTGCAGAAGCTGGACCTGCTCCGCTCTGCAGCATCTGGCAATTGACATGATCCTGTAAGTCAATTTTGCAGCTGAGTGGACTGAGGTCCCAGAAAGCCAAAGGCCTGACGTGGAAAATATCGAGCAAGTGACTCATTAAGCCTTGAGTCTAGGGCTTCAGCCCAGTGCCCAAGGCACTGCTGATCTTATTGGATATTAGGAGGACTGATTGGACTGTGGCCTCTTTTTAGGCTGGTGTGAGAAGGGAGACAGCTTGGGAATATTTTCCACTGCTGATTTTTCAGTGTTTTTAATGCCTTTATCCTCACCCAGCTCACTGTGATTCTTCTTCCAATTTTCATCATCTGCCTATGGCGCTAAAACTTTCTCCTTGCAAGGTCCATTCTGTTCCATGCAAGGTTCTCACAAACGTGCTTCCTCCTCTTCAGGTGCCCCCATCCCAACCATGCCAACGGCTAGGCCTTTGTTTTCCCATTAGAGTGATCTCTGGTCATCTCCCTTCCACTCCAGCTTGGTTTGTCACCCTCTTCTCCTTCCCTTCCAGTTTCAGAGCATGAAGTGGTCATTTCTCCTCAACAGAACCAGCCTCGGACGCCATCCTTTCAGTGTAAGACCTGGGCTCTCTCCTGCGGTCCAAATGATCTCTCCCTTCTTTCCACCAGGCCCTTTCAGGCTTTCAGATTTGCACTTGACACAGTGGTATCTAATTCTTTTCACTGGAAATCTGGAGAGCTTCCTTTTTAAAAAAAAAAAAAAAATTAAGACAGAGTCTCACTTTGTTACCCTCGGTGGTGTGCTGTGGTGTCACAGCTCACAGCAACCTCAACTCTTGGGCTTAAGTGAGTCTCTTGCCTCAGCCTCCTAAGTAGCTGGGACTATAGGTACTCGCCACAACACCTGGATTTTTATTTTTTTATTTGTTTGCTTAGCATACCCAGGCCAGGTTCAAACTCACCAACCCCAAAGCATGTGGCTGGCACCCTAACCACTGAGCTATAGGCGCCCAGCCCGCCCCCCCTCCTTTTTTAGGCGGGTCTCACTTTGTTGCCTCAGCTAGAGTGCCATGTTATCAGTCTAACTCACAAAAACTTCAAACTCCTGGGTTTAAGCAATCCTCTTGCTTCAGCTTACAAGTAGTTGGGACTATAGGCACCCACCACACCACCAATTAGTTGTTCTGTATTTAGTAGAGATGGGGGTCTCACTTTTGCTCAGGTTGGTCTTGAACTCCAGAGCTCAAGAGATCCCTCCCACCTTGGCCTCCAAGCTTGCTGGGATTTCCAGTAATGAGCCACCACATCTGGTCCCTGGGGAGCTTCTTAAGCCTTCAGCAGCCAGTGCTTTCTCAATGGCCACCTGTCTTGGCCTCTACTCAAATGGCATCCCTGAAGGTCAGGGATGTGTCTGTAATGGTGAAGTTGTCCAGTGCTTTGTACCTTGGGGGCCCTTCAACTTTCCTTAGCGGCCTTAAGACATCCTGCTCCGAGTTCTCTGCAGCCTCCTGGCTTGTTTGTCTCTCATTCCCTTGGCGTCTCTTCCTCTTTTTTACCCCAGATCTACGCAATCTTTAAGGCTCAGTGTATTGTTCTTCTATTTTCTATTCTTTCTCTGAAAAATGCATTTGTTCTCATGTCTCCAAACTCTGTGGTGGAGTAGGTGACCCTCAAAGCTAGACCAGGACAAGGAGTGGGTTTAAGATGAAAATAAGAATTAGTGGGCATGAGAAACATTGAGAATATAGAAAGAGCCTGTTCATTTGGGAGCGTCTTGGCATTTTAGGGATTGCTCCAGCGTATCCCATAATTATCCATTCCCTGGCTTCTTGTTTCCTTTCTTACATTATATAAATATTAATACAATATTCTATTTACCAATTCAGGAACCATGGTCTTAAGCTGTGTTGTTTACTATTTGACTTCAAGAGGAATGACAGGTCCTAAACCCTTCCTGTCTGGATTGTGAAACCAATCTTCTGTGCTAGAGCCTTTCTAATGCGCTGTGATGTAGGACTGACCTTTGCATGCGTGGACTGATGGCGGATGCACAGACCCCCATTGGGCAGTGATCAGTGGATCTGATGTGCAGGCAGTCTCATTCGGGATGGCCGACATAGCTTCTGTGTGTCAGGAACATGCCTGCTTCTGCAGCAGAGAGCGGCCTGGGGTGAGGGAGTGCCAACTATCCCTTCTCTTTTTGAGGGGACATTTGAACAGCATCTAAACTAAGCATCCCTAAAATTTGCCCTCAAGACAAGAGGCCTCCTTTCCTAGTCTTTAAGATGGTCTTTGTGTCTGCATCTGGCTTTCAAGAAGATTTTTATGAACTTCATCAACATCTCTGACAGACTAAGCTATGCCCAACTCTCAACAATTTTGGGGGGAAAGTGGCTTTGTTTTCTGACGTATACCACAAACAGTGGCTCCAATCTGTTATCGTGACTGAGAACATGTCACAACAATCTGCTTTTATTCTTATTTTTTTTTTCTGCTTTTATTCTTTAGGAAAGAAGAACAGCATCTTGCCTCCTCCAGCTACAGCTAATTTGGAAAATTTGCAAGGTGACATGCAACTTGATTAAAATGACCTGGAGCCACCAATTCTTTTAAAATGCAGCTCAATGCTTATAGCTCCAGACCCCCTGTGATCCAGTTATCTCCTTTAAAGCTTATTTTTTTAGGTGAGGGGAAGAGAGGAGCTGGCTGAGGGCAGAGAACCAGCCTATGTTACAGTCCACACAGAGATTTTAAATACTTTTTACTATCCCTTTCAACTCTACTGTCACCATGAGTTTCTGTCAGAACTTAAAGGAGAAGAAAAGTAACATCTGACTTCCCTGAGAGGGTTAGGGTAGGTTCCATAGTCCCAGGCACAGGGCAGCCTCATCGTCCAAATGAAGCAGTGTTGGCGTTGGAGATTGTTGTGATGTGGCTTCACTCCTGTTCCATAGTTTTAGAAAATATGTAGCAATTTTTCCCTATTTGAATGGCTTCACTACGTGTTTGCTATACTGATTGTAATGCTAATTCCTTCTGGAAACCAATGGGTTAAAAAAAGAAAAAAACAAACCCAATAACACTTTGGCCTATTCCAGCACTGGAGACCATAGGGTTCCACATGAAGGAAACTGAGGAACTGTTCATGGGTCAGGGTGGAGGTTTGGTCTGTAAATACAGTCTTATGAATACCTCAGCTTGCTTTATGGCTTCTACAAATGTATATTACCAGCCCATCAGTGAAGGAGGATATTAATGCAGGAAGTGTTAATATGAGCTGGCATGGGTGCCCACAGCTATATTGTTCACTAAGACAATGTATAATTATTAGGAGACAATATATAATTACACATTGAATTGTGTGCTGCAAACTGTAAGTGTTGGCATTCTAGCTGGGAGAAGGGAGAGCTCACACTGGTTGAGACCACATAAACGTAGACGCTCATTTGTTGGGGGCTGTGCATAATGAGAATCATTCCTAAATCCTGTTGCCTTGGCAACCTATTCTAAAATGATGTCGATAACGAGCTAGCAACACTTATCAATGAAGCCAGCATGTCTTGGGAAGGAAAGCTTCTGAAAACAGGGCATCAAGCATCAGTCCAAACTGGCTTTTAAGGGATAGCCCTGTTTAAAGCCTAGTAGAGATATGAAATGCCAGCTCAGACACTAAGGTCATGGCTATCAGCAATATCCTCGAGCCCCCCTGGACAAACACATTTCCACTGTCAAGGCTGTGGGACATTCATCAGTTTAGGCCCTGGCTCTTCTGAATGGGTCATTTTTGTGTGGGTGGGCAATAACTAGATGACAGGAAGCATACCCCAGGGCGAGCAAGTGGTGGAGTGACACTCCTCTTTGGAAGTCATACATCTCTCAGGGTAGCAAGGACACCTAGACAATTCTCCCCTTCCTTGGTCACTCGTGGCTTAATGTGAATACATTATCTGATTTGGTTCTTGCACCTAATCTCTCGAGGTGATGAGGAAGGGATATAGTTAGTTCCTTCTTATAGATAACAAAACAAGGCCCATAGAGGTTGCGTCACTTGTTTATGCTGTCTCTTCAAGACAAATCAGGACCCCAAACCAAACACTTGGATTTGTTCCCCCCACTAGGTAGAGTGCAATCCCTTAGGAATCCCACTGTCTACCTGACCTCAGGACCTGCACAATTCCTCGCTTCTTACACAACACAGCCTGACAAGGACTCATTCTGTGGCTCTGGGTTCAAATACTACCTGAGTTGTGCAAACCAAACTCTGAATCAGCTCCTGGAGAGTGTGCATGTGGGGGTTGGTGCTTAGAGGTGGGGAGACAGCTGCTGTGTTGCCCTGGGCTGAGGCACGGGAGGCCTCTCTGGTGCCCACACCTGGGCAGGTGCCTCCTCTGGTGTGCAAGGAGGTAAGTCTGACATCCTCTCTGGACATACTATTTTATCTGGAGAATATCACTAAAGAGATTGTGAGACTGCATTTTGAAGTTTTCTTTTTATAGCAGTAAATCTTGTCCAGATTTTTCTTACTCATTTTAATTATGCTCTTTTAAATTATATTCCATCAGGCACAGGCTGACTACATTCAGACCAAACAATAACCCAGGCATCTTCCAGATATGGAACTTCAATGATTGTGTACATTAGTGTCAATCCTGAGACTGAAAGAGCTGAGGGTGCTAATTTGCATGATGCTAAAGGCCATCTATAAAAAAACACTCACAGAAGAAGATTAGAGCATAAATTGCCTGCAGCGACATATGTCGAACTCCTGGGCTCCCAAACGGAGCAAAACTATTATATAAACCTCCTTTGCCCTTGTTAATTGCAGAATAACAGATTGGAGAGGGCAACTTCTTCCCACTATATTTGTTCGTATGCTACAGTCCCTTCCCCCCTTCCATCCTTCCACATGTAACTAATTTTTTAAAAACTTTGCATCCAAGTACAATACACTTACAAAAACAGTACACATAGTATGACTATTGACCTGGATGGTTTTTAACAAACTTAACAGCCCTGTGCAATCGACATTCCAGTCAAGAAACAGCACTGCCAGCACCCCCACATCCCTTTCTAATGCTACCTCCACCAGGATAATCACCATCGTGACTTCTACCACCATAGTAGATTATTTCACCTGCTTTTGTAAAGAAAATCATACACTATGTGTACTTTCATGTGACTTTTGTGGGAGCCATACATGTCTTTCTGTGTATTAGTAAGCCATGATTTTTTGCAGTGCATTGCATGAATAAAGCATCATTTATTTATCCATTCTACCATTGGTGAGTATTTAGGTAGTTTCCAGTTGAATGTTTTACATCCAGTGTTGCTTTGGACATTCTAGTTATGTCTGTTGTCAAAAACAGAGATGCATCTCTGCTGGGTATATGCCTAGGAATAGAACGGCTGGTCATTTCATAGGAACATGTTCAGCTTTAGTGGATTCTGCCAAGTGGTTGTCAAAGTTGTTGTACCAATTACACTCCCACCAGCTGTGTTGAGAGTTCCGGTTGCTCTTCTTTCGTGCCAATACACATTTCCTCCTTTTTATTTTTGGCATTCCGGTGGTGTATAGTATTAGAGTATTTATTATATTGC
This sequence comes from Arctocebus calabarensis, assembly GCA_963573935.1. Lineage (NCBI taxonomy): Eukaryota > Metazoa > Chordata > Mammalia > Primates > Lorisidae > Arctocebus > Arctocebus calabarensis. Next base: position 7,468 of record CAUYON010049136.1, read on the forward strand.
AGTTTTAGTTAGCATTCCCTTATGACTAGTGCACACATTTACTATGTTTATTGTTCATTTGGATATCATCTTTTGTAAAACATCTAAGTCATTTATGTGTTTTTCTATTGGATATTCTGTATTTTTCTTGTTGATTTATAAAAGTTCTTTATATTTTCTAGTGGGGACTCATTTAAAAATTTCTCTGAGGCCTGAGCACTGTTGTTTTCCACAGTTAATGAAGTTTTGTTTCATAAAATAGAATGAAAAGGCATTACTAGACCTTCAGCCATGGGGTGAGCTTCACTATTACACAATGTTCACCTTCCTCATTACTGCGGCCTCCTTAGCACGTTAGGGGGTAATAATATCAATATGGGACAAGTTTGAATAAGGTTTAGAAAAGTCTCGGGGCCCAAAAGAGGCTCCACCTTCTGGACAGTCCATGGGCAGCTATTGATTAGAGACAATAGTGACTTCTGGGGCATCCAGCCTGGACTACATAGACACTACTCTGGGGGTGGGAGTGGTTTTCATTCCTTCCTTCCTTACTTCATTCACCCAACAAATATTTACTGAGCACTTTCTAGGTGCTCTTCTAGGCACTTGAACTATATCAGCAAATAAAACAAAGATCCCTGTCCTCCTGGGACTTACATTCCAGTGGGAATGGACAACAAGGGTAAACATAAATTCTTAAATCATATAGTATCTTAGAAGGTGATTAGTGCAAGACCAATGGGAGGGGACTGGTAGGCTGAGAAAGTGAACATAAGATGGGAGGGAGGGAGGGTCTTGGTGGGAAAGCAGCTGGCATGTTTAGGGAGCAGTAGGGAGGACAGGGACTCACAGAGGTAACAGGAGCTTAAACATAGTAGACCTGGGAGGGCTCCTGAGGGGCTTTGCTTAGACAACATGCAAGATAGTGGCTCTGTGCCAATAGCTCAGTGAGTAGGGTGCCGGCCACATACACCTAGGCTGGTGAGTTCAAGCCCTGCCCAGGCCAGCTAAACAACAATGACAACTGCAACCAAAAAATAGCTGGACATTGTGGTGGGTGCCTGTAGTCTCAGCTACTTGGGAGGCAAAGGTAATAGAATCACTTAAGCCCAAGAGGGCTTAGAGGTTGCTGTGAGCTGTGATACAACTGCACTCTACTGTGGGTGACAACAAAAAAAAAGAAAAATAAACCATGCAAGATGGGGGGACAGTAGAGGATTTGAGTGGGGAGCCACTGGTCTGGTCTACACTGCACACAGCCACAACTGCTGTGCTGAGCAGAGAGGGTGGGAGCTGCATAGAAGGGGGGAGACCCCTGGGGAGGGTTGTCGCCAACCCAGTGAGAGATGCTGGTGGCTGGTCCCAGGCTGATAGCCCTGGAAATGGTGAGATGGGTTCAGATGCTGGATGTATTCTGTAGGTAGAACGGGTCTCCTGATGGGTGGGTGTGGGCTGTGGGTGAAGACAGGAATCAAGACTGGCGTGGCCTTCGTGAGACTTCTGGCTCTGGTCACTGCTTGTAAGACTCCTTGTTTCCATAGGAAGTCCCCCCCGGCCCCCAGGTCTGATGTCCTGCCCTCAACTCCATCCCTCACCCCATCCTGGGTCACAAGCCCCGTCCCAGGACAGGTAACCCTCACCTTGTGGCCGTTCCTTCTCTACTTCCCAATCTGTTGTTATGACAAAAACTGTCTTTCCAGCTCCCCTCAGGGTTCACTTGGAGATCTGAAGGCTTATTTTGAAAATAAAATAAATCTCTCTTTTTTTTTGTTATATTCCCACTGAAGCATTCCTAACTCTCCCTGAAGCCACACCAATGCCTCTGACTGATCAAACAAAATGAGTCACAGAAAGAAAAGCACGATTGATTAATATTTCAAGGTAACTTGTTATTTAGTTTACCTTCTGTTTGTATATTTCTTTTCACTTAGAATCAGGGAAACCGCTGATGTTAGAGCTGGATGATAATGAGGAGATTGTATAATTGAAGGCCTGCCTGTTATGTTTGAGAAAAACAGTCAAGGGGGGTAAACTGAGGCCCAGGAAGGTAAAATAAAGTGCAGGGAGGTTAAGCTAAGCCCACAACTTCTCTACTCTGGCAGAAATGGTTCTTCCATGACAACAAACCTGGGGTGACAGAGTCCTTTTCTGGACCTGGGATCTGGGCTTGGGGTTCCCTTTAGCCCTTTCCCCCTCCTTGTTATCTCTCTCCAAGAGGGCGCTCAGTTTCAGAGTCGATCTAGCACATTACTCAGTCACACTAAAAATAAATGTGTCCCTAAAAGGCCTTTGGATCTCTTTGGGTCCTCTGTAGCAAGCTGAACATTTGGCAGGGGTTTAGAGGGTGCATGCCTTCAGAAGGGGCAGCCATCTTTTGCCTGCCTCCCAAACCCAGCCCTGTGGTAGGTTTCCTCCAGCCCACCTAAGACAAGCTGCTCTGCTGACTCACACCCCGAGCATAGCCACAGGTCAGGGTTAATTAGTCCCCTTCCCCCCCATCTCCCCACTCCTGGGCCTTCCTTACAATAGCAGCAGTGTTTGCCTGGGCCTGGATGGCACTGAATTAGCATAAACCAACACAGGCAGAGCAGCTGGTTGGTAGGATATGGGGCTGGACTGGAGGTCCATGCCAACGCTGCAGAATTTGTGGCCACCTCAGGCTGTAGGAATCCAAGACTAGGCTCTATTTCTCTGAGTTGGAGTTTGCTTCTTGTGTCCTTGGAAAGAAGGTAAATCTCAGTTGATTGGCCTGTTGCTGATTGCATTATAAATACTTACAGATGTAAACCACAATATTTGCACATTCACAGGGCTGTACAGCACACAGAGATGTCTGAATTTACAGATAGGGCTGCTGGGTGTCATAGAAGTTAAGTGAGGAGTCGTCCAAGGTCACTCAGGGAGAGACAGAGTTGGGGGGGTCACTCCCTAGGATCTTGGGAGCTCACCCACCATCCTTTCCCCCTTGTATTGCCAGCCAAGGACCCATCAGTGTGTCTAGATGATGTGTGTTCCATATAAATCCTTATTCCCAAGTTAGTTTCCTCCTCAGCTGCAGAGGTTCCCTGTGTGGAATCTATTTGCCCTTTTCTGGGGCTCTGACTGACATCATAGACCATCACCTCTAGACTCAGAGATTACCTGATTAATTGACATGGTCCTCTGATGTTCCTTTTGTTCTGGTTCTGTCCTTTCATAGAACATGACAGCTGGCATACCAGGGAAAGTGAGGAACTTGGAATCTGGCAGCTGATCTGAGTCCTGGCTATGTTATGCATGGGGGCATTGTGACCTTGGGAACATTCCTGCACTTGGGTCCAATTTCCTTATCTATAAAAAAAGGAGGTTGGTAATAATCTGTCTGGTCCCTCCCGATTCCAAACCTCCGTGCTTTTCTTCAAAAAGGTAAGCAAGCAGACTAAATAATAAAGCCCCAAATACCTCCCCAAACAAACATACCCTCAAATCCACATCCAATAGGAAAGGCATTTGTGATTTGGGTGTTAGCATTCAGGAATGTGTTCCTGAGATTCAAATATGGTTGCTGCTGGAATTTCATCAGAAAATCTGAAGCAGGGCATGCTGGTAGACTTTAATCCATAAAAGTCCTCTAAGCAACATTTCTAATACATATTTTGTCAAAGATTTGATGCTCTCTGCTTAGGTATTTCTAACAAGCACTCTCTCTAAACAAATCTCTTTGAAAATGCATTAGATAACACAGTTCCTTCAATTCCATATCTCCCTTTCTGTCTAAACTGAAAAAGCCAGTTCACATTATTAATGACAAGTCATTTTGCAGAGTGCCTGGGTTAATAGAAGAGATAACTGGCAAAATAAAAATGTGTAATACTAACATGCCAAAGATAAAACAGAGGTCTGAGGCGAATGCATAATATAGAGCGTGGGGGAAAAAGTTACCGGCTGGTGCAGAATTCCACCAGAATGAACCTGTGGCGATGGCCACCAGCTGCTTTCCCAGCATGCTACTTTCCTGCCTCCTTTTTATCCTCAACTTCCTCTTTGAACCCAAATCTCAGAATTTCAGAGTTAAAAAAACGTCCTTGGGAATTTTGAGAGTAAACACACTGAGGCCCAGGCAGATGAGGTGCTCACCTGGAGGAATAGCACCAGGTAGAGGCAGAGTGCTCAGGGACCCGTGTTCACGCCCATCTCGTGCCTGGCCCAGGATTCCACTGTTGCTGGTGCCCGCTCCTCCCTACGCAAGGAAGAAGGAGCAGGGACTTAAATAAAATTCAGAGCACATTAGATTCAAATCCCAGCTCTACCACAGTCTAGCTGTATGGCTTTGGGAAAGTCACTTCACCTCTCTGTGCCTCAGTCACTGTAAAGTGAATCGATATAGGTAAAGTTCTTCACACTCTTGTGAGTGTTCAGGAAAGTTAGTGATAGTCGTTACTATTTTGTGATTTCTGAGTTTATATGTTTTCAGTTATATAGTCCCGATCTGGAAGCAGAGAACAGGCCTTGAGGAGCTCAGGAAGACATAGGAATTGTGTGTTTCCTTGAAAGTCCTCAGGTTCAGTATCAGAAGGAAACATTGGCTGTTCTCTGTGTCCACTGAGCATTTAAAGCAAGAGGGAAGACACTTAAGTGATAGCTGAGGCCATTGAGGTGGATTCTTTAATTCGGAGAGTGTGGAATCTCCTTGGGTGGTGAATTTGAAGCAGAGCTCTCGGGACCAGCAGCTGTATCATGTAAGTGGTGCGAAGGGGGAGAGCTACCCTAGGTAACCTGGGCATCCTTTCCACTACAAGGAGTCTGAGCTTCCTACTGCAAATTTTAATGAGTTTCTCTCATTAATTAAAATATAAATTTGTGATACTAACAAAAAAGAGGTAATCAGGGAGACTAAACTACCAGGAAACTGAAAACACAATTGGAGCTGGATAAACTGCCTTGAAGAGCTGAGACTTTGGAAACAGTCATGCCTATGTGCTTTCTAGCCTCATGACCTTGGACAGGTGACCTTGTCTCCCTGAACCCCAAATTTTGTGTCCATAACGTGGGGGAAATATCAGTTCCTTCTTTATAAAGTTGAAATAAGAATTGATGAGCATATATGTATATATATATATATGGTACTTAACAAACTGCCTGGCACATAGTAAGTAATTAATGGTAAATATGATTGATTTTATTTTTTAAACGTGGTTTAGAAGAAGCTAACTAATGCCTCATTTAATTACAACTCTTACACATTAAAAGTACCTCAGCATAGCTATTTGGTAGGAAAGGATTTTTGTCATTTATTTCTCAGTTAACCTTCCTGGCATTTAAGGAGTGAGCGTGTGATGAGGGGCAGGATTCCATTTTTATTCAGAGCTCTTTTGAATAGGTGGCTCCTCAAGCTGGCTCTGGGAGAAAAATACTCCCACGTGTCTAAACGACCTACACTATTAGGAAAAACAAGCAAAACTGGATTGATCTGAGTTGATTGCTTTCAGAAATAACAACTTAACTGAATTCAACTGCTTCCTCCCTTTTTCCATCAGCCAATTTTCGGATAGATATAGCTTCATTATGAAATCTGGGTGAACTTTGACTCTGTATAATTCAATCTCAAGGTACAAACAATCTGGAATTTGCGGAAGACCTTGAAAGAGTTCCGAGCAGGGAATGGAAGCTTGAAAAGCCAGAGAGTGGAAGCATCCAAGTTTTCAGTTTCAGGTGCCCTTGATTAGCACACAGTGATAAATGAATAGCTTTCTCTGAAACCCACCCTGTCCACCCTCATTGAGTCTGGTTTGCTCTATTCTGTCTGGAAGGATCACTAGAAGAAACCTCAGGGACCAGACCAGCCAACCCTCTCGCTCTCTAGATGAGGAAGCTGACATTGAATGGGTTTGTGTGACCAGCAGCTCTTACTCTATAATATTTTCCTCTTGGTCCCAACAACACCATGCTTTATTTTCTTAAGACTTATTGAGAGAATTTTCAACTATTTTACCATTTCCACATTGTTCACGATAAAACAAAAATGTATCTTTATTGAAAATATTAAAGTGTCAGCCCTTTAGATCTGAGTATACCTGAGCGCTGTTTCCTTGGGAGACAGAGAGAAGGAGGCGGGGCGCTGAGGTGGGGGGCAAGTAGGTGGTGCCAATGGGCAGGCTGAAGAAGACATTCACTGCCCCCTTGTGGGCACGTGGGGCTAACGGGGGTCATTCCTTTGGAGCATCCATCTCTCTGTCTACTTCTTTGACTGCTTGCCTGAGGTCTTTATCAGCGCAATGGAGCTTTTGTTATAGTTTTTCCTTCCAATGTACTTTTACTTTCTTTAGCCCCAGAAAAGGGGAAGTTTTGAAAGCTAGCAAAATTCTATATTCTGAAAAAAATATCTACAGGCAGAAGAGGTCAGGATCTAGGGAAAGGCTCTTCAAATGAAATCTTCAGGAGCCTCACAAGATTCTTGTTTCATCTTATTGTGGCATGTCTCAACAAGAGCAGAGATTAATGGGGCGAAAGTCAGGCCCAGGGTTGGCACTGTCATGGTTATTCCCTAGTCAATTGGGGAAGTCAGGACAGTTGAGGATTAATTTACTGTCTCATGTATTGTCCTTGTTTGCAGTCCAAATCAGTTCTCACCTCACATTCTGATAGCTTCAGATTCAATATCATCAGTTCAAATACTAACGATATTTTTCAGTGCAAAAAAATGACTTTCAAGTCCTGTATTATGGAAAGGATTATAATAAATTAAATGCCTAAACTAGCAGAATGCAAACAATTTTGACTCAGATCTAAATGTTTGCACTGGCTGTTTAAACATTTAATTTGTTAGAATGGAAGTAGCAGCACAGAATAAGCATGTTAATTAAACTCAGGCTTTAGCAACGTGAGTCATCTCACGGACACAGAGCGTGACAAACCCGGATGGCAAGAGTCAATGTTCGCTGCTTTCTCATTCTCCAAATGAACATTTTACATCTTTAAACTCTGCAGACATTAGAGATTTTTAATGAATTGTTCTATCTTTTGGAGGTGACTTTTAGATGATGCTGTACTACTGATGGGCTGGGAAACAATTTTGCTAATTAAGTTGCAGGGACATTCTCACCATAGGTGAGAATGATTAAAGTGACTACCTGACTAATCTATTCTGTGATTTTACATTCAAAAAATAGAAAAAATATAAAGAAGAGTTATAAAAAGAAAGCCTTTATGTATCAGCTTATCAAAAACAAAGACTGTCCCCCACCACAATTGCCAGTGTCATCACCACCATCATCCTCATCACAGTTTTTGGGGCCATGGAATATCCAGGCCCGAATTTCTGGTCTGGTCTTAGTTCTGCCATGTAGTGGAACCATGGTCAGATGACGCTGCTTAAGTTACTTGTTTTGTCTAAGCTTTCACTTGCTCACTTGTAAAATGAAGGCATTTTTGTTAGTTAGGGTAAAACTAAGCTGATATAGCAGAAGCCCAATATAGTGATTTAAAGAAGATAATAGTTCATTTATCTCTCAGCAATAACTCAGTTGTTTCAGGCTGGCAGGGGAGCACTTGACACCCTCCTTCCCTCAGAAACCTTTGGTGGTCCCCTGTGTGTAGAGGACAATAAGAGCCAGACGACCTCTGTACAAGATGATTTGCAGCTGGGGGGCAGGCCCTTGGGCAATTTGTCTGCAGGTGCTCCTTGCGGAGAAAGAGCCCAGCCCATGGCGAGCCTTGGGCATGTAGTCAGTGTCTAATACTCCCCTCACCTGTCTGTGCTGTCTCAATAAAAGGCTGCTGCGGAGGTTGCTTGGGGCTACCCTAGAATCAAGGTTAGTCCCCCTCCTGCAAGCTTGTATTCTATTCCATGTCTTGCCTGGTTCCTTCCTGTGGTGATTGAGACCAGGGTCTTGGGGGCTGTGACACTTGTGGCCTGCAGAACTCAGTTCAAGGTCCTTCACATCTGACCTCGACCTATACTTCCAACCTATCCACTCCTAGCCTTTCTGTTTCCATCTATGTCTTTATTGTGCCATTTCCTCTGTCTAGAATGCTCTTTTCTTCTTCCCCTGTTGACATTTTGTCCACTCTGTATAGCCCAGATCAAATGCTGTCTCCTTCATAACACCAAAGCTTACCTCCTCTTGCCCCTCGCCACTCTCTGTAAGAACGTTCATTGTCTGTAAGAACGTTCCTCTGCCTTCTGATGTTTTTGCCTTTTTTGTAGCATCTAATTTAATTCACCTGTAATTAAGTTAGTTATTTATAGAAATAGGGTTTGTGTTCCTGGAGGCAACACACTACATATTATTTGTCTTTGTTCCCCTAGTTCCTCTATCCAGCATTGTTTCTCGCCCAATAAATGCATGTTGAACTGAATGGAGTAAAAAGTTGTTACAGAGAGGAAAACTCAGTTGTCAAAATAGCAACCATTTGCTAACTCAAGGGGCCAATTAGGCAATGAGTTATTCCTTGGAAAATTCCAGATGTGGATCAAAACAGTTCCAATTAGACTTACATCCTGTGCTAGACCCAGAATAGCATACAGAAATACTCCTTGGGTCTTACACCCATTTTATTAGGAAGAACACTATCCCTGAGATTTCTATTCTTTTTCTTAAAGCTTTTGTCCACAAGACATTGAAATTACATGTGTGCAATTATAGATGTATAGGCACATATATAATTTTTTTTGGCTTGGATTACATACATGGATGTTGCCTATCATATGCTTTAAGTCTACCTCCATTTGTGCAATTTCTACCTTCATTCTATCCTATTTCAGCCATGTTAGAATCTAAGGAGTCTCATTTCAAACAGTAACCTAACTCATGGGATCTAGCGTAGGGAATTTAGAGCTTTGAGCCCTGTGTGGGTTTATTGTGCAGTTGGGAAAACTTCATCTCCCTTCCCTAAACCTCAGTCTTCTCATTTGTAAATAGAATAGATGCTACCATTTCCTCCTTCTCAAAAGGCTGTTAGTGCAGATGATGGCAGCTCGTTAGTGCAGTGCTTTGAAAAGAGCACATGGAATCCTGTTGGGTACTGTTGGGAGGCTAACCTCCAGGCTTATGAGAACGGATATTACAGCCATGCATCTGCTTGTTCCAGTCACTGGGTGCACATGAACAGTCCCTTAGTTGTATTTATAACACTAGCTTTTTTCCAAAGAAAGAAATTAAATTTGTTTTTTCACATTTTACAAATGCAACCACAAGTTAGTCTGCTTGAATGAATTTCAAACCATAATGTATATGGCAATGGCAATAAAACTTATGAAATAGAGCAGGGGTGATGAAAAGACAAAGCAGGAGGGAGAGATTCAGACAACTCCACTTTTCTGCCTGGAACTTTTCTTTTTCTTTTCTTCTCCCTCTATGCCCTTCAATCTCCCTGAACATGTAATCCTTTCTGCTCCTCTTCATTTGAATGAATCTGTTCAGGTGGTATTAATGCTTATAAAAGTAAATAGAGGGGGGTGGAGCAAGATGGCGGCCGAGTAACAGCTTCCTTGTGACTGGGCACGGTGAGACTGGGGAGAGAGGACTTCAGGCATCTCTGGCAGGTGGGATCTGCCCAGAAACTTCCCTTTGGGGACACAGGGAGATAGCAGGAGGCTTCTGGACACCCTGAGGAAGGCAAAAGTGGTGGAGATTGGGCAAGTGGTTGCGTCTGTTCATTTGGTCTGATCCTGTCGGCAGCTGTGGGTGAGGCAACAATGGGACTGCAGGCTGGAGGGGCCTTGCCTGTGACCCGTTTGGGTTTCTTTTGGACTTGGCACTCGGTTGAACTGCCTTGGGAGAACTTGGGCAGGAGTGCGGGGGTTTTGAGTGTTGTCTGGGGCCCCAGACTGGACCACCGAGCCAGACGGAGCTGCCAGTGTTTGGTTGTGGGCTGTGTGGAGACATTGTGGGAGAACTTCCCTGGCAAGTTCCACTATCAGGGTCGCAGAACAGGCATCGGGTGGGAGTGAGTAATCTAGTGACTGAGCAGCCTAAAGGCAGCGACTGAAATGCCTTGCAGCCTTAGCCCTCAAGGGCATAGGGTGAGACTGGTTTTGGCACACTGGGTAAGTGGATAGCCACTTACGGAGTGATCCCAGCCACAGCGCTTTCCTGAGAAAGCTTCTGCGTAGCCCAAGTTAGCAATCTAAAGTGTCTTCTAAGCAGGCTGAGGAGGATTTAAGCTCTCCACCCTGCGGGGTTTGAAAAATCATTAGAAACACAGGGTCACTCCCTACAAAGATCCAGTAACAACAGAGTGATTCTGTCAGGGTCTGATCTTGGAGAGACACCTCCCCAACTCTGAGGACGGTCATAGGCAACAGTGAAAAATAGTCATGAGGCGGAATCAACAGAAAAACTCTGGCAATATGAATAACCAGAGCAGATCAACTCCCCCAAGGAATAGCAAGGTAGATGAAGCACAAGATCCCTTGCATAAGCAAATGGCTGAGATGTCAAAAGTTGAGTTCAGAGTCTGGATAGCAACTAAGATTAGCTCAATGGAGGAAAAGATGGAATTAGAATTTCAAGCAGTAATCCAAAAGATGACCCAAAAGATGTCTCAAGAACTAAATGAGTTCAAAGAGCAAATGACCAAAGATATTGAAACATTGAGACAAGAAGTTGTAGCCCTCAAAGATCTGAGAAATACAGTAGAATCTCTCAGTAACAGAATAGAGCAAGCAGAAGAAAGGATTTCTGAAACTGAAGACAGAGACTTTGAACGCTCCCAAATGCTCAAAGAAATAGAGAAATGGAAGGCAAAAACAGATCATTCTCTCAGACAGCTCTGAGATAACTCAAAGAAAACCAATATTCGCCTTATAGGGATACCTGAAAACGATGAAGTGGCATCATGAGGCACAGAGTCTCTTCTTTATGAGATTATGAAAGAGAACTTTCCAGACATGCCAAGAGATTCTGGAGTTCAGATAGCAGACAGTTTCAGTACCCCAGCATGACCCAATCCAAATAAGACATCCTCTAGGCACATCATAATTAAGTTCACTAAAGTTAATATGAAAGAGGAAATTCTGAAAGCAGCCAGATGTAAGACATCCATTACCTACAAGGGGAAGAATATTAGAATAACTGCAGATCTCTCTGATCAAACCTTTCAAGATAGAAGAGAATGGTCATCGACTTTTAATCTCCTAAAACAAAAGAACTTTCAAACCAGGATCCTCTATCTAGCTAAACTGAATTTCATTTATGATGGAGAAATTAAATACTTCAATGACATCCACATGCTGAAGAAATTTG
>CAUYON010049139.1:0-29959 GCA_963573935.1 Arctocebus calabarensis
CTTGTGTTATAGTTGGGTTATAGCCTTCATATTAAGCCTTTAATTAGCTTCATAGTAGGGCTGAGTACATTGGATACTTTTTCTTCCATTCTTGAGATACTTTGCTAAGAAGAATATGTTTCAGCTCCATCCATGTAAACAGAAAAGAGGTAAAGTCTCCATCTTTCTTTAAGGCTGAGCCCAAGCAAGTCAATGTAATTACAAAGCCAGCTTGCTTAAGAAAGCAAAGCTCAAGCTGGAGCTTGGGGTCCTAGATGCTGGCCATGTAATGGTAGTAGCACAGTGAAAGCAGACTTCTGTCACTGCTGATTGTCCCAGTGGTGAAGCGAACCATCCAAGGAACAATAATTGGCCAGCTCTTGGGGGAAATGGCAAGTCTGAACTGTAAGGCAGGCAAAGCTAAGTTGCCAGAAGTGAGTAGTGTGACAGATAGAGCAGGAAAACCGCAGGGTGAAGCTCCTCAGTAAGCGTGCCTTTTCCAAGCGGCACCTGCCGGGCACAGCATGGCCTGTTTCAGCCAAATGGTGCCCCAAAGAGGCCTGTTTCAGACTTCATATAAACAATATGGGTCTGGTGTCCTGGAGTCACCACAACAAGGAATCTCTCAAACAAAAGGAAAAAAGAATTTCAAAGTAAACAAGGAAAGTGCTCTGTTCTATACAAAATAGAAACAATCCGTTCAAATGGCCAAGGAGGAGATTATAAATGTGACCAGTAATAAGCACAAGCTGGGTTTACACACTGAAGAGCCAGCCAGGGCAGGGGGTCACAATCTGAAACACAACAAACTCAGCTGGAAAAGTAAAAGAAGAAAGCGAACTCCAGGACTCCTGCTTGATGTGGGAGAAAATCCCCACCACTTCCCAAGGGCCATGGCTGCCCAGTATCCAGCTTACCTGACTCTTCACAGGACAAGGTTTTATTCCTGGGGGAGCTGTAGTCAGGCAAATAGAGGGAGTTAATGATCTCTGATTCAGAAAGGAAGCTTCAAGAACAAATCAGAAAGATGAACCAGGCCAACAAGATTGCTAAAGTTGTGACTGGCTGGCAGTCGCCCTACCTGGGACACCCAGATGACGGGATCATACACCCTGGCCACCGCCCACACTTGTCCAAAACTGAGAGGAACACTCAGGACAGAGACCAGAGGATGAAAGTCCGAGAGTTTAAAAGAGAAGAAAACTGAGCGAACCCAAGGTTATCAACCCCAAGTAGACAAAAGGGACTCACCTGTCCACCTGGCTCCAAATAGTACAATATGGTCTTGATTTGGGGTTCAGGCGGTCATCTCTACTCAACCCATCTGGGTTCCCAGAGGGATGATGCAGGGGGTCCCAATGAAGGGAGAGACGCCCCCTGAACTCACAAGTGGATTCTTGGTTTCGTTCAATTTGAGAATGAGCCACCTGGCAACACGCAGCTTATTGAGAGAGGAAGATGACAAATCCTACCCCCAGACAGAGCAGGATCTCTCCAGAGCAGTGTGGGAGCCCTTATAGGACAATGGGAATGTATTTGTGGTCAGAGATCCTGAAAGGAAATATTTATAAATGAGCAGCACTGTCGGGCCATTTATAAATGAGCAGCACATATGTCAGGCCATAAAGTAATCAAAGTGTTGTCGCAGAAAGGTAAGTGTGAACAGCCTGTACAGCAGGCACCTGGCTTAGCAGTTCGTCCGGCTTCAGGCCAGGGCTGGCCAGGCTCCCAGCACTGGTTCCCCAGGTGTGGACTTGCTGGCAACTTCCTTACTCAGAGTGATTAGAGTCTGTTATCAGTCAAAATAATTGCACCCAGGTTCTCTCAACTTTCCTGTTCTGCTGTACCCCTACCTCAGTCACGTATCCAATGCTGTGTATCAGCTCTCCAAACTTATTCATCTTGCAAAACTGGAACTCTGGGTTATTCCACCCCAGCCCCTGCTAACTACCTTCTACTCTTAGACACTTTTAGATTCCACAGATAAATGGGTCATATGGTATTTGTCTTTCCCATCTGGCTTTGTCACTGAGCAGAGTGTGCAGAAAGTTCATACACATTGTCCAAAATGGCAGGATTACTGTCTATTTGTAAGGATGAATGATCTTCCATTGTGTGTACGGGGCAGGGGGACAGCGATGGCACCAAAGTCAGTGTTCCAGTATGTCTGCTGTGGTGGCTGAAGGTCTGAAGCATAGGCATTGTACACTGACCATGACTCGGGTTTGAAGGTAGGCACGACCCCTGAAGTGTTAACGTCGATGTCTGAGATGTTTATGTGGCCCGTTTCTGAGGTGCAGGTGACCATGGAGTGGCCAGAGTCCAGACAACAGGCAAGACAGAGCATTCGTGTTTCCAGGGTCCAGGAGTGAATGTGGTTGCAGATGGCGGCCGTGTGGGAGTGGGGGCCCTGCCCCAGCCCCTTGCACCTGCTGTGCGCCTGATACGGCTCCTAGTCATCGCTGTGCTCCTCGGCTATGCTGATCTCCACTACTGTTTGGGTGAGGTGAAACCCCCAAGCCAGTAGTTTGAACAGTGACCCCAAAGACTGAGGAAGCTGATCACTCACCCTGCTCCCCATTTCCCTTAAGGGGAACTTTGGTCCGGGAGTTTTGCTTCAGCACTGAGCTGTGCTTATCTAAGGGATGGTTGATGCAGGCAAAGTGAAAATGTTTTATCTACCTTTTCTGTGGGGTTAATCTTTATTTCTTGCTCTTCTCTGTTGCTGTATCCTGAGATCTCCTCGAGTTATGTGTATGTGCAGATAGCTGTGTAATTGTTGTTTTCTTTTTTTTTGAGACAGAGTCTCACTATGTCACCCTCGATAGAGTGCTGGGCATCACAACTCACAGCAACCTCAGACTCTTGGGCTTAAGCCATTCTCTTGCCTCGGCCTGCCAAGTAGCTGAAACTACAGGCGCCCACCACTATGCCTGGGTATGTTTTTATTATTGTTGCCATTGTTTGAGCTGGCCCGGGACAGGTTTGAACCTGCCAGCCTCAGTGTATGTGGCCCACACCCTACCCACTGAGCTATGGGCACCACCTAATTGTTTCCTGTGGAGGGACAAAGATTGGTACTACTCTGACATCTGGAGAACATCACTCTTCAACCCTGCTGATTATTATTTTTTTTACTATATAAAGCTACCTGCTGGCACATGTGCTTCAGGGAGTTTTCTGAGGATATTTTATTTGAAATGAAAACGTTTTGCAAACAAAGCCCAGACTCTATGAATACATTCTTTATAGTAGCCTAATTCACATCTCGGTCTTCTCTCTGCTTACACAGACTTGTACTGATTAATAAGGTCTTGGTTGCATCTTCAGTTCAAAGCAAACCATTGGCTCTGTAGGCTCGTGTGTGCATATAGCCCTTGCCCTTGAACCCAAGAAGTCAGGACAAACCCCTAATGATCCCCTTTCTGGTAGGCTCCTTTAAAGGCACAGACCAGAAGCTTTCATTTCAGGTCATTCCCCATGTGGCTACCTTTAAAGTTCATCTGAATTAACATTCAGTGATATTTTTGTCAGCTGTGACTGCAAGCAACATCATTACAGAGGAATAGTGATGCAAATAACTCTGCACAGCTCCATTAAATGCCACATTATTCTATAATGGAAGTGACATTTCATTAATTCTCAAACATCAAATGCATCTTGGCACTCACTGCCAGCCATACTTGAGACACGTTAGTATTTGTGGCAGATGTGATAACTCTGGGAAGAGTAAAGAGAATAAAGATGACTGATAGGGATGTAATAGTTATAATATATGCTTATGAGGCCCAATAAAAATGAGCCGTGAATAGAGTGTATAATTATCAGTGACCTTCTCCACCCTCCTGGTAAAGTTAGTGAACCCATCGTTCTGGCAACCAGAAATACACATATCCTGACTCCCTTAATTGCTTTAAGAGACTTCACAAGTGAGTGGTCTTTTGTGTGATGCTTTGGGATTCTTTGAGTCCTTTAAAACCTCTCCGGTGCAACATAATGCAATTGTTCTCATTGATAAAATCTGCTGGCTTTTAAAACGGAATTTTCAAAGAGAATGTTGGAAACCACGTGAAAAAAGATTTAAGGGGCCACTATTGAAAGGATAAAGGAAATAATGTGTAAAAAAAGAGATAACTATCAACAAAACACACCACTAGCTCTGTAACAAAACGTCTACAATGTTAACACCAAGAGGCACAGTAAGATTGTAAACAGTCTCATATCAATTCAGGTCAGATTTTGTCATGAATGGGTTCATGTAAACTCATTTTCCAGTAAACATGTTACAAAATGTTTCTATTATTCAGAATATTTAACATCAGGATTTCAGAGAAATTATGGTGGTTGCAATACAGATACTTTTTATAGACAGAAAATTGATACTTGGCCAAGCACAGTGGTTTATCCCTGTAATCCTAGCACTCTGTGAGGCTGAGAGGGGCAGATCGTTTGAGCTCACCAGTTTAAGACCAGTCTAAACAAGAAGGAGACCTCGTCACCACTAAAAATGGAAAAACTAGCTGGGTGTCATGGTGGGCGCCTGTAGTCCCAGCTGCTGCGGAGGCCAAGGCAGAAGGATCATCTGAGCTCAAGAGTTTGAGGTTGCTGTGAGCTATGATGATGCCCTGGCACTCTGCCCAGGGTGACAGTGAGACTCTACCTAAAAAAAAAAAAAAGAAAAGAAAAGAAAAGAAAATTGATACCGAAGATCTTAAAGATTTTGGCTTAATTTAGCCAGATATTTGTGTCACGGACAAAATTTAAACTTAACCCATTTGACTCTAAAACCTTACCATATATCTTTAATAAATAAAATGAATACTTTTTTTTTTAAGACTGAGGGGTATGAGTGAGTGATCAAACTTAGGCACTAGAGTCAAGACCAGACAGTATTAACTCAGTTATCTCATTGACATGACGACTCTCTCAAATACCAGGGATCCTCAGTTTTTAAGATACATGACAGAATGTAGTCCTTGAATATGCAAACTTGGTTCTTCTAAGAACAAATATAATTTGATCTTTTACATTAAATAGAATATTAAGTCAAAAACTGTAACGTGAAAATATCACGTCTTGGTATTTTAAAAAGAGACATTGGATAATTGGCTTCTGAATAACAATATTCACTTTTTTGAAATACATCAATTGAGTGTACAAACAATTCGAACTTGATAGGGTTTCAAGTTTGCTTTAACAGTGACTCTTATCAAAACATGTCTTTGTCCTTGAGTGGGCAGCTAGGAAACACAGACACAAGCGATGTATCAAACAAACAAATGCATATACCCACAAAGCATAAGGAAAACAAACTACTAGGTACTTACTAGCCAGGAAAGCATCCTATAACCCCAATGAGAAGCTCAGGCAAGGTCATCTGAAGTATGAAAGTTAGTTCTAATGCCTACGTGAGACTTGCTGGGTTTTGTCGTAAATGTAGTATAATCAGTTCTACAAACTTTCTCCTGACTCTGTTTATGCAGACAGCCACGTGGTTGGAGGTGACTCGTTTGCCTCCAAAAGGCTAACTTCATTTTCATCTTCTTACCACAAATGAGCAAGAAGAAGAAGAGTATGTAGTCTTCCCACCTCCCATGGTCCTATTCTTATCAGCTGAAGTAGAAACATGGGCCACTGTTTCCCTCCCTAACCAAATCACTGGATTTGAGATAAACAGAACTTAACAGTTTGATGGGCTCATGTGGTCAAAAATGGTATTTTTAGCTACAAAGTTCTAGTACATCATTTGGATACTATTTCTGAACATAAAAATCCTTTGTATTATATGGAGTATAAAGAATAGGTGATGGATCTGATCTACAAATTTTATAAGAGTGCACTGGGATATATATTAAAATAATAAATAATAACTAACTGACTTTCAATTTGATAAGAATAGTTGGGTCCCTTTCATAATTCTACTTTTGAAAACTTATTAAGACAAAGAGGCAAAGGGCATAAAATGAACATGGTGTCATTTGAGCTTAACATTAACTGTTTAAAATTTGTGTTTGAATATGTGCCTACCAAACTGGAGTATTTTTATGTTCAGTGCCTGAGGTGATGGATTCCCTAATTACCCTGATTTGATTAATTCACATTGTATGCCTATATCAATATATAACATGAACCCTATAAAGATATATACCCAAAATAAATGAAAAATTAACAATTTTTAAACTTGAATACTTCAAAATTATACTATATTATTTACCAAAAGATTTTATGTTCTCTCAAGGAAAAATACAATACTCAGAACGCATGACACCATAACAACTTATCAGAAATTTTGGCAAACAATTCTTCTTAATATGTTCCTTCAGATGGCACATAGGGCCCATTCACATCATTATTACATAAATTATATTATTAAAATATCAATTTGATCTTAACACCTCTCTAGATTTCATATGTGTGTGTTCTGTCTGATCTTTACAATTCTGAAGAAGAAGAATTGCTCAGCTATTGTACAGATAATTATCGATACCAAGTGTAGAATTAGATCTTCTTAATAACACTCACCCAGGTAAGTAAAGCAGTTGGTTGCAGACGTGACCACCACACTGAGCCTAGATTTAGTAAAAGCTCTTGTTCTGATTCTGAATTTAGGATTCAGAAAGAAACATATGTTCTTTCTGATTCCTAAACTGGAAGGATGAAATCCTGAAAGTTATTTCTTTCAGTTACAGTTTGGTGATTTTTTTTCCCTAAGGACCCATGTCTGCAAGGACCAGCACTCCAAAGCTGTCTTCTTACTTCTTACATGCCATTGTTTATCTAGTGAATGACCCATGGTCTTTCATATTTTGCCTATTAATAACATTACTTTGCTTTCCTAGTAGGTCAGTAACACAATTTGTCATTTAACTCAAGAGATATTTATGTAAAGAAGTTCTCTGAAACTGGTTTCCATTTGTCTCAATTTTGTGAGTGAAGAAATGATTTGTTAGCCCTTATTGTAATGCTGCCTGCTATAGCTATGTTTTTGTTTTTATGGTGTCTATCGGTTGTTAGCAGAAAGCTGAGCCAAGTTTCATTAGGCACTTTAGCATTTGGCTGATCTTTTAAATCAAGAGGAAAATGCTTGATAAGTCACTAGGAGACATGCTATGCCTGGAATTATTCTAATCTCCGTGATGTCAGATGAACTCCTCTCCCTAGATACTTCAAAGACCTTACTTTGTTCTTAGCAAGAGCATTTTAAAGCTTTCATGTACTTGTGTAAAATTATTTTTTGTTCCTCCATCAAAAGTGTCTACATCTATCCCTTGGTAATTAAAACCTCCCCTTCTGCAGGTCAGAGTTGTTTAACCAGCATGGAAGCCCCTGCTTTCACTTCATATATTGACACACGATGACTCAAATACTTTATTCATGAAATAAATCTTTACCAAACACCTATTATGCAAATAGAGCAGGTAAAAACCCATCTCAGACAAAAAAGAAAGAGCATGAAATTCTAATGTGCTTAATTTTCCTATCTGAAAAGAATGTCCCTGTGGAGTTTTGATTCTATTTGATGACCATATCCTTAATATAGTCAGTTCTTTTAAAAAAAATCAATAATTTAGGCGTTCTTTTAATTCTCAGTCATTTCAGATGAGACAAATATTCCCTATTAATGCTGCCTAAATCCTAAGGCTGTATGTATACCAAGTATGTGCATAACATTTATATGTGTGTAGGTTATAAAGCTAAAATATAAAGGAACCCATAAATAATTAAACCCCTATGACATTGCATCTTCCTAGGACTCTTATTGTCACCTCCCAAGTAAGAACAATCTTGATTTTCTTGTGCTCTCTTTTTAAAAATACAGATATGGTTTTATCACATCATTTATCCCCAATCTATGTGTTGCTTCTTTGCACCTATTATTTGAGCATTACACAAATGATATATTTTATGTATTTTTTATAGTTCACTATTTTTTATTCAGTGTGTTTCTAAGATTTATCTATACTCCAAAAAAGAAAACTACAGTGAAATAAGTTCCCTAGCTAATTATTCCAAATATTTCAAAAGACATGACGTAGGCCTTCCTGAGAATAAATTGAAAAAGCAAAACTTTCAGTTCATCTAATGAGATCAACTTAACTGTCAAAAACCCAAACCTGAAACTGACATTAGAGAAGCAACAACTATAGGCAAGTTTTACCAATGCCATAGATTTAAAAAAAATTCTAAAAATAAAATTAGCACATCAATCTCATACATATATGCAGGAAGTATTACTTGACTTTGTTCTGGGATTGAAAGTTTGGCTTAAAAATGCCTTTTGAATGAATGAAGATGCCAGTGTTTCATTGTAGAAAATTACTGAGCACTTTATTCTTTTGTTATTTATGCACCAAATAAGTAAGTTTATTTATGTTTCAATAAATATACCCAGAAATTTGTTTAAATACTACTTATTACCTTGCATTTTGTCATAGTAAGCTTTTACTCTCTCTTCTGGTATGATAGTGGTCCAAGGATAAAGTAAGTTAAAACAGGGATCACACAGAGACTAACACAAACATTGTGTGATGGTTCATTTTATGTGTCTACTTGACTGGACTAACCAATACCCAGATGCAGTAGAACCTCAATAGTTAACCACCACTCTACATTGACCACCTCTTTAAGTCGACCTAATCTTCATAGACCAGACAGTACCACACATACATATTAGTACAGTAAGCTAAGTTCCTTATGTCGCAATAAACCCTTCATGTTTTCCTGTCATGGAAGGTGTACCATCTGTACATGTAACTCACTAAAATTGCCAAGTTCAGTTGAACTTCACAATATTCATCTTGAAAGTTGTTGAAGGTATCTATTACCTGTGTTCTGTTCACAAGAATGCCAAAAGTGAATAACTCTTCAAAGCAAAGAAAATCCTCAGTTGTGACCAGAATGAAGTATAAAACCTGAGCCATGTCAGTAGTATCAGTTGGTTCATCCAAAGCATTGAAATAATACATGTTTTCCTTTTGAGATACTGCATGAAGTTCTGTGAACTTGAAGGCTATTTCATGCTGCTGATCACTTAACAGTTCTCCTTGAAAGAGGCATTTGTTGGTGCTTTGAAACATTATGGGGGTCTAAGCATCCTATAACTTCGACAGTGCATTCTTTCACAATTTCTGCATCATTGAATGACTTCCCTTTTTCCCTGAATATATGAGCCACTTTATAAGTTGCCTCAGTGGCATTATTTCCATGTCTTTTTTTTTTTTTTGGAGACAGAGCCTCAAGCTGTCACCCTGGATAGAGTGCTATCAGCTAGCACAGCAACCTCCAATTGCTGAGCTCGAGCGAGTCTCCTGCCTCAGCCTCCCAAGTAGCAGAGACCACAGGCGCCCGCCACAACGCCCGGCCATTTTTGGTGGCAGCCATCATTGTTCTTTGGCAGCCCGGGCTGTATTCGAACCTGCCAGCTTGGATGTACGTGGCTGGCGCCTTAGCCCGTTGAGCCACAAGCACCAAGCCTATTTCCAGGTCTTATTGCTGCTTGAAAGAATTATTTTTGCCTTTCATCTTTCAATTTCACCAGTACAACCTGCCATACCAGTCCCTCTAATTTAAGACATTTGTGGTTCTTACTAGTGTTATTATTCCGATGGGTTTTAAATTTCTTTAACATTAATATTGCAGTATCACAGAGCAAGCAGATCACTTTATCTTTAGCAAAAACAAGATAATTAGAATTCCTAATCCTCATTAAAAAAAATCTATTTTCTTCCTGTAGCATTCTCTTGGTCTTCTGACATGATAGGCTGACAGAATTAAAAAATACCATGGAGCTGTGCAGCTAATCACTAATTCCACTTCAAACACAGCGTACTGTTGTCAAATACTGATAACAGACTGGCATTTCCTACCCCATAAACTCTCCAACCAGCCTTTACTGGGGCATTGACTGATAACATACTGGCGTTTCCGACCCCACAAACTCTCTCCGACCATCCTCTAACAGGGGGCAGGCTGGAACTAAATTATAAGCACAGCAGCCCTCAATTTAGTTCTGTGGCTTACTAATGTTCCAATTGTACTGGTCAATCTTGGAAAATTACTTCATTGAAACTTATTTTTTTCTTTGTATTTGAAATATGTTAAATTTTAAAAATAAAATAAAAATATAAAAGATGAACAAAAATGTATCAATAAAAATAAAAAACATTTCCATAAAATTTGGATTTAGTCAAAAGGTCACACTTAAAGACCTAGAAGAAGGCCACAGGTTTCCCACCCCTGATCTAAGCATTCACAGTAAGAAACTAGAAAAGACAGAGCAAATTAAATTCAAAACAAGAAGGAAGAAAAAGTAAAGATAAGAGCAGAAATAGGGCGGCACCTGTGGCTCATCGAGTAGGGCACCGGCCCCATGTACCGAAGGTGGTGGGTTCAAACTCAGCCTCAGCTGAACTGCAAAAACAGAAAAATAGCCAGGTGTTATGGTGGGCACCTGAGACTCTGTCTCTACAAAAAAAAAAAAAAAAAAAGCAGAAATAAACTGAAAATATTGTGGAGTGAGAAAATCACACCAAAATCTGATTTTTTGAAATGATAAATCTGATAAATTTCTAGTCAGACTAGTCCAAAAAAATGAATAAAAGAAGTAAAAATACATGTACTGCCTCCCAAGTAGCTGGGACTACAGGCACCCACCACAACGCCCGGCCTTTTTTTTTTTTTTTGGTTGCAGCCGTCATTGTTGTTTGGTAGGTCCGGGCTGGATTTGAACCCACCAACTCCGGTGTACGTGGCTGGCATCTTAGCCCGTTGAGCCACAGGTGCTGAGCCAACTTTGAGAACTTTTATGAAGTGGACCAAATCAGTCCATAGCTCACTTTTGAGGGTGCCAGCCACATACACCTGGGCTGATGGGTTCAAACCCAGCCTGGGCCTGCTAAACAACAAAGATAACTACAAAAAAAAAAAAAATAGCTGGGCGTTGCGGTGGGCACCTGTAGTCCCAGCTACTTGGGAGGTTGAGGCAAGAGAATTGCTTAACCCCAACAGTTGGAGGTTGTTGTGAGCTGTGATGCCACGGCACTCTACCCAGGGTGACACAGTGAGACTCTGTCTCAAAAAAAAAATCAAAAAAGGACCAACTCTTTGAAAGATACAGTTTGCATCAATACTTGCTAAGGAAGTTCCTATATCTATTAAAGAAATAGATTTGTAGTTAAAAACTTTAGACAAAGAAATCCCTGAGCCCCAATGGTTTCATTGACAAACTTTGCCATTTAAGTAGGAAAGAATACTAGTTCCACACAGTCTCTTAGAAAATAAATAAGGAAGAAATACTTCCCAACCTGTTCTATGAGGTCCATAGTAATAGTATACCAAAAGCAGAAAGATTTTATTCGTAGGAAAAAGGGAAAAATCTACAGAACAATATCATAAGTATAGATGTCAAAATTTTCCACAAAGTCTTAGGAAACTAAATGTGGCAATATATTAAAAGAATAACACATCATAACTACTAAGTAGGGTTTATTCCAGGAAGAAAAGCCTGTTTGAACATTCAAGAATCAGTTATAACTTAGCATATCAACACCAGAAAAAGCTAAAAAATCACATGTTTACTTAAATAAGTATACAATAAACTTTTGGCAAAATTCTTCATCCATTTTTATAAAATTATCTGCAGACTAAGATTTGAAAAGGACATCATTAACCAGGCAAAGGATATTTACAAAAATTCTGCTGTTAATATCATACTTAATGATGAAGGACCTACTGCTTCTGGTTGGAATCAGGAACAAGGCAGCTATCTGATCTTGTCCTATGGCCCTACCAACCTGAACATGCCCAGACTTCTCTGCCAGGGGATTGTGGGGGCCAAAGTCTCACTTTGTCACCCAGGCCGAAATGCAGTGTGGTCATATTAATAGCTTACTGCTGCCCTGAACTCCTGGGCTCAGCTTCCCAAGTAGCTGGGAGTATATGCCACCATGCTTGATTAAATTAATTATTTTTATTATTTTTTTTTTTAAAGAGATGGGGTCTTACTGTGTTGCTCAGAATGGTTTTGAATTCCTGGCCTCAAGTAGCACTCCCACCTTAGCTTCCCAGGGTACTAGAATTACAGGCATGAGCCACTGCACCCCAGCCAAATCTTAAGAAGTCTTTCTTTCTTTTTTTTTTTTTTTGAGACAGAGCCTCAAACTGTAACCCTGGATAGAGTGCTTTGGCTTCACAGCTCACAGCAACCTCTAATTCCTGGGCTGAAGCAAGTCTCCTGCCTCTGCCTCCCAAGTAGCTGGGACTGCAGGCGCCTGCCACAACGCCTGGCTATTTTGTGGTTGTAGCCATCATAGTTGTTTGGCGGGCCCGGGCTGGATTCGAACCGGCCAGCTCAGGTGTATGTGACTGGCGCCTTAGCCCGTTGAGCCACAGGCACTGAGCCTTAAGAAGTCTTTCTTAATTGACTTCTTTTCCAAGGCCCTAAATATAGTTTGTCTTGCTGCTTTCTAGATTCTCTGTCTTTGATGACTTTCAGCAGTTTGATTATAGTGTGTCTCAGTGTGAATCTCTGCATTTAACCTACTTAGAGTTCATTGTACTTCTTAGATATGTAGATTAATGTTTTTCATCAAATTTGTGAAGTTTTCACCTATTCTTTAGATGTTCTTTCCTTAAACTTGAAACCATATGTCTGTGCTGAAGGGGCCAGTCACTGCTCAGCCAGTTGATTGACATCTCTGACGTAGCCAGACAGAGCCTGGAGGTTAGGCATGGGGATAACTGGGACCTCCTTAGGCTTATTCTGAGCAGGCTAACAGCACTTACTACCTGTGTGACCTTAATTCTCAGGGATATGTCAGCTTTTTAAAGCCCCTATGGATATCTTACCTACCAGCTAGCTTTTCCTTTCAAGCTTTTATGGTTAATCTTTTGTTTGTCTGAACCATTGCCTTGGGCATACATGAAGTTCAATATTGTAATTATTTTAAACAAACACACAGCCTAATTCCACCCCTGAGGGGAAGCATTTCCTACTGGGCTACCTGGGAGTCAGGTTAAATATGACAGTACTCAGGGTCTTCAGAGAGCCTCCATACAGATGATGGAATACGGCATTGTATTTTGTTTTTTGTTTTGATTTTTATTAAATCATAATTGTGTACATTAGTGCAATCATGGGGCACAATGTGCTGACTTCATATACAATCTGAAATATTTTCTTTGAACTGTTTAACATAGCCTTCATGGCATTTTCATAATCACTATATGTAGACATTGGTGTTCTACATTTAGTAAGTTTCACCTGTACCCTTCTAAGATGCACCAAGGCTTTGAAAGAGCTCTCATGTACCACTCCCTCTGGTGGTGACCAAGTTGTGCTGAGAATTCAGGCTGTTGTTTTTCAAACTACCAGAGGTGGGAATTGGAAATTAAAACTAGTAAAAGACCACAGAGCTTGACGTTGTAAATTCAGCCATTTCCTTGAATAAACACCCCCCACACTGCTGCAAACCTTGATTAATTGCCAGAATCTAAAATGGTTGCTTTTGACAAATCCCCCATTTCCCCCAACACCAGGTTTTTGGTGCTTTTATAGAAGAGCAATTTTTTGGAGTTTTTGACTTCACTATCTTAAGTGACGTCACCTTTTTTGTTGTTTTTGCTCCCCGTCCCCCCTTTCTTTCTGAAGCATAAGGATTAGAAAAAGTGATGATGAGTTCTGTGACATGTTGAAAGATGCTGTCTATGGCACATTTAGGAGATGTCTGATTCACCACTGAGTTGAGAAATTTGGATCTTATTGTAGTCATTCATAGATGATAGCTGAAACTATCAGAGTAGGTAAGATTGTCTAAATAAAGCATTTGTAATGAAATAATTAAATAATTTCTATATTTGAATTAATAATTGCTATAAGAGAAAATGAAAAATTATTCATTGTGCAGTCCCTATAAATTCAAGGTCTTTAATCTCAGCCAGACTCAGAACTGCCTATCAGTTCTATTCTTCCTTGTTAGTTTTTTCATTTCTTTCGTAATTATCTCCTTCTTAAGTCTTCTTATATCACTCATCACTCCCCTTAATCTTTACCTTACTCTTAGTCCTTTACTTCAAGAAAATTAAAGCCACATGACTTCTCTCAAATGATCATTTCTCCCATCTTTTTATAATTGACCCTTCATATCTTGGGGTATCACTTCTGCAGATTCAGCAACTGTAGGCAGAAAATATTCGTTAAAACCCCCTAAAAATAATACAATATAAAACAATACAGTACAACAGTTTACATTGTATTAAAAATTATAAGTAATCTAGAGATGAGTTAAAATATACAGGAGGACATGTGTAAGTTATTTGAAAATATGCCAGTTTATACAAGGGACTTTAACATCTGAAGATTTTCATAACCTCAGGGTCCTAAAACCAATCCCTCACAGATACTAAGGGGCGACTATTTACTTTTATCCATGGGTAAATAATATAGAGAATTGTGGTGAAAAGACTTTAGCTATTCTAGTCTATGTAGGTAAGAAAGAGAATCTAGAAGGGACTGATAGAATGTTGGCAGAATCTAGGAACTACATATCTCCCAGTTTGAATAACTTGAGTTCTTAGAACAAATTTAAAAGTAATTGTAGTTGGCCCTGGAACAATGTAGGAGTTAGGGGTATCAACCCCTGAGTAGTCAAATCTGTGTATAACCTTTGAGTTCCCTAAAATTTAACTACTAATGGCCTGCTGTTGCCCTAAAGCCTTACCAATAAGAGTCTGTTAACAGATATTTTATATGTTATACAATTTTATTCAATATCTTATTCTTATAATAAAGTACACTAGAGAACAAAAAATGTTAAGAATATCATAAAGATAAGAAAGTTTGCTGTTCATTAAGTACAAACAGATTATCATGAGATCTTCATCCTCCTTTCCTTGTCTTTATGTGGAGTAGACCGAGGAGGAGGACCATGAGGAGGGCTTGGTCTTGAAGTCTTGGGGCGGCAGAGGCAGAAGAAAATCCGCCCACATGGTTTAAACCCATCTTGTTCGAGGGTAAATTATATTTTAATATGAGTTATATATAAAAGCCTAGTTCCTTTCACTAAGAAAGGAAATCGCATATATGGTACATACAGACATTTGATAGAAGTTATTGAGTAAAGGGTGTGTGTTTTCAACTTAGAACACTTAAAAATGTACCTTTGGTGGGTTGAATTTTTTTTCTTCCAAAATGAAGTCCTAATTTTAGTCCTATGTTTAAGTCCTAATCCCCAGTATCAGTGAATGTGATCTTACTTGGAAATAGGATCTTTGCAGATAAATGAAATTAAAATGAGGTTCTACTAGATTAGGGTGGGCCCTAAATCCAATAGCTGATGTTCTTAGGAGAGGAGAAGGCACCAGGGAAAAGCCCTGAAGGTGAAGGCATAGGAGGGGGTGAAGGCCTGCAGCTACAAGCTGAGGAATTGTCCAGGACTGCCTGGAGTCGCCAGAAGCAGGGTGAGACATGAAGGGATACTTTCTTTTTCTTTGTTTCTAAAGACAGAGTTTTACTCTGTCATCCTAGGTAGAGTTCAGTGGCATCATCATAGCTGACAGCAACCTCAAGCTCTTGGGCTGAAGCCATTCTCCTGCCTCAGCCACCTGAGTAGCTAGGACTAGTCTATAGTTTTTTCTATTTTTAGTAGAAACAGGGTTCTTACTCTTGCTTAGGCTGTTCTTGAACTCCTGAGCTCAAGCAATCCACCCACCTTGGCTCCCAGAGTGCTAGGAGAGTAGGCTTGAGCCACCACAACCAGCCAGGATACTTTCCTTGAGTCTTTGGAGGGATCATGGTCCTGCGGATACTTTGATTTTGACTTCTAGCCTTCTGAACTATGACAGAGTAGATTTTTGTTGTTTTAAGCCACCAAATATATGTTATTTTTTTTTACATAAGCCCTACCAAAACTAATACTATGTACATCCCCTTAGTTTGCTCCTGAAATTAATTTATAAATACGAAGTATGTTATCAAATAACAAACTTAGAAGTAGCATTAATTCATAAAATATGTTTTATACTTTGTATTAGCTTAGATTTAAGGGTGATATTTTGAAAGCCAGATTATAGGCAGAACTATGACAGCTAGATAACTGACTCTTGATGGATAGATACTTCATATATATAAAACTTAAAAGATCTGATTTATTCTAGTCATCCATTCCAATCTGTGGTTCCATTTGAAAATCAATTTGGTAATTTCCAAGGGAAATTATTGTTAAAAATATATTAATAGTCAAATAGTTTCTAAATATGAATTTTATATTTAAATCCTTTTAAAAGATTGTCCTCTCTTAATAATAATGTGATACAACGTGGTATTCTCTTAATTTTATAGACAAAAGAAGCAATTTTTTTCTATACTTGGTTTATTAAAATTGTGTTGCATTCTTGAGAATGTCATGCAGAAATAAAATTTGGAATTTGTCCCTGAAGTGTTCTGGATACTTGTAATTAAGACATTTCATAGATCTTGAATTATATAGTAATTCAATTATAATTTACTTTAATTAGGCTTTCATTTTTTTCAAGGTTATATCTTACATAACTGTATTAGTTTTCTATAACTACCACAAGAAATTACCACAAATTTAACATCTTGAAATAATATGCATTTATTATCTCATCATTTCTTTAGGTCAGAAGTTTGGATGAGCTTAGCTAGGTGCTTTACTTAGTGTCTCTGGGAGCTGAAATTAAAATGTCAGCAGGGCTATGTTCCTCACTGAAGGCTCTAGGGAAGAATCTTCTTCCAAATTTGTTCAGTTGGTCAGCTAAATTCAGTTGCTTGCTGTCATAGGACATAGGGCTGTAACTTGCCGGCTATCAACTAGATGCCGGTGTTGACTCTGGCTGGCTAGTCACATTTCTTCTCATACTTCCTGTGTGGCCCCTCCAGCTACAGCAGTTAATGTTATTCTCACACTTATAATCTCTATGATTTCAGTTGAAGATACCTCTCAATTTTTAAGAGTACATGGGATTAGATTTGAGCCACCTACATTTTTCAGTATAATCCCCTATATTAAGCTCCATAACCTTGGTTATATCTGCAAAGCCCCTTTTACCTCATAACATAATACATTACAACCTCCATAGCTGACCACTTCTCTACATTAACCACCTCTTTTTTTTTTTTTTTTTTTGTGACAGAGCCTCAAGCTGTCACCCTGGACAGAGTGCTGTGACATCACAGCTCACAGCAACCTCCAACTCCTGGGGTCAAGCGAGTCTCCTGCCTCTGCCTCCCAAGTAGCTGGGACTACAGGCGCCCACTACAACGTCTGGCCATTTTTTAGTTGCAGCCATAATTATTGTTTAAAAGGCCCAGGCTGGATACGAACTGGCCAGCTCAGGTGTACGTGGCTGGCGCCCTAGACCATTGAGCCACAGGCGCTGAGCCAATTAACCACCTCTTTAAGTTGACCTAATTTTCATAGACTAGACATGCACCATATGTACGTATTAGTACAAGAGACCTAGTTGACCACTTCTGTATATTAAGCAGTCCCTGGTGTGGTCCAATTACAGAGGTTCTACTGTATATATACAAGTTCCAGAGACTAGTTTCAGGGACTAGATACTGTCTACTATAGTAACTAATGTTAATATTCTTGATAATCAGTTCTACTAATTATAAATTATTAATATATTGTGAATAATTATACAATAATTAAAACAATCATAAGTATAAAAACATTATCATATATAATTAGTGCTAGTCTTTTCCTCCTTGAAATAACGTATAAAGTATAATGATAATGTTTACTAAGAGTAAGTAATTTGGAAATTAACAGCAGAAAACTTCTCCCTGGAAAAAAAGATAAATTAAAATGAGTTATTCCCCTAATGACAGTGTGATTGTGCAATATAATTTAATTTTTTTTTTTTTAGAGTCTCACTTTGTTGCACTTGGTAGAGTGGTGTGGCTTTGTAGTTCATAGCAACCTCACACTCCTGGGCTCAAGCAATCCTCTTGCCTCAGCCTCCTGAGTAGCTGTGACTACATACGCCTGCCGCAACACCCAGCTGTATTTAGAGACCAGGTCTCTCTCTAGCTCAGGCTGGTCTTGAAGTCTGAACTCGGGCAGTTCACCCACCTTGGCCTCTCTTATAGGCATGAGCCACCACTCCTGGCCCCATAATTTACTTTTTTGATATTCAAGCCAGCGTGAAATTAATTGAGTACCCATATGACTTATGATTACACAGATTAGAAAGACCACACATAAACCGTGTCACTGCCATTTCCTTCTCGTTTTTCTTACAGTTTGCAACTGAGTAGCTGGAGACTTGACTTTTTTTTTTGTAATTGGTACTGATACCTCTATATGATTGCAAAATGGAAGCTTCTGAAAGTCAGAAACTTTGACTTGTTCATTTTTAGTTCATTTTTATATTGCCAGTGCCTGACACTTCGCAGATGTTGCACATTTGTGGATTATTGACTAAGTTTGTGAACATTACAATTTACAAATATTTGTCAAACCGTCACTGTATGCAGGTTGGTCAGCTATGCACTTAAGACCATCACCACATCTTTTCTTTTTTTTTTTTTTTGAGACAGAGTCTTACTTTGTTGCCCTCAGTAGGGTGCTATGGCGTCACAGCTCACAGCAACCTCCAGCTCTTGGGCTCAGACAATTCTGTTGCCTCAGCCTCCCAAATCGCTGAGACTACAGGCGCCCGCCACAATGCCTGGCTATTTTTGGTTGCAGTTTGGCCAGGGCTGGGTTCGAACCTGCCACCCTCAGTATATGGGGCTGATGCCCTACTAACTGAGCCACAGGCGCCGCCCACCACCTCATTTCTTTCTGATAATTCACAACCATTGTTGCTACAAAACAACAGTGGTTTCTAGTCACATTTTGGTAATGTAGCATAAACATTGTAAACTAGAAATCAGATGCCTTGAATACTGCTGTGACATTAATAAGTTTGGTAATTATTATTCCCAAGAAAACTAATTTCTGAGCCTCACCTCATCTATAAAATGGAAACATAAAATAAGATCTTCAAGATTTCTTTCAGCTTTAAAATTTATAAACTGAGAATTTTCCTTTTGAAATAAAGTGGGAAAGTTGACAAGATACAGGAGTTCATAGTTGATCCTAAATTGTATTTAATTTTTTGCCCTTACCTAAGTATCAGCATTCATAAAGTTCAAGTCCCTTTACCTTAAAGATTATCTTTACTTTTGATATCGTGAATGTTTTTGAGAATATTGTTTAAAGCAATTAATTATCTTTCCATTTTTTTTGCAACTATGAAAGAAAACGAAGAAAAGTTCTAAGAGTACTGTGAATGTATTTTTTTTTTTTTTAAAGTGGGCCACTTCTTCCTACTTTGTACAGAGAAGTCGTTCCAGGTTCCTCCTGTCAGAACCAAGTTAGACCCTAGGGTAAGATGAAGCCAGAGACCAACACCAGGATTGCAGAGTATGGCATGGCATGGGGTCTATACCCAGCTTGGAGTGGACACTTGTCTCTATACACACTTTTCTTTTTGTCTTTTCCCCTATATCTTCAGGTCTATTTCATGATCAACCATACTTAATAGTGACAAGCCTGCCAGTCCATAAAACATTATGTAGTTTTTGTTTAGTCATTCCTGAAGCTTTCTTATATGTGTATATGTGTTTGCATTACATATTAACTCATGTAATTAATGGTTTTGCTTTTTTTTTTTTTGAGACAGAACCTCAAGCTGTCACCCTGGATAGCTTGCCGTGACATCACAGCTCACAGCAACCTCCAATTCCTGGGCTCCAGCGAATCTCTTGCCTCTGCCTCCCAAGTAGCTGGGACTACAGGTGCCCGCCACAACGCCTGGCCATTTTTTGATTGCCGCCATCGTTGTTTGGCGAGCCTGGGCTGGATTCGAACCCACCAGCTCAGGTGTACATGGCTGATGGCTTAGCCCGTTGAGCAACAGGCACCGAGCCTGGTTTTGCTTTTTGATTGATTATAAATCCAGCAACTTGACAAATTTATTCTAATTGTTGATTTTCTTGGATTTCCTATGTAAATGGTAATGATAATTATAAGTAATCTATTTCAATACTTTTTTTTTTGTTTTCATTCAATAATTGTTCCTTATTTTCTTATCTTACAGCTTTAGCTTCCAATATTATATTGGAAAATAATAGTGAGATAGATATAAATTATACAATAATTCCTGATAGTTTCTTGTTCCGGATAGTTAAAGCAATAGTTCTAAAGTTTCTCCACTAATTATGATATTTGTAGTGGTATGCTGGGGGTGTTACTGGCCTTTAACAGATGAAAGAAATTAATTTTCATCTCTGGTTTGCCACAACTATTAAAGCATGTTGAATTTTATCACGTTTTTTATGCTTCTGTTAAATTGATTTTTTTCCTTCCTTTCACTCTCTGAGCTTTTAAGCTATACAGTTTTTTAAATTTTCAAATTGATATGATGGTACAAATTTTAATTTTACATTTTCTCACTTCTAAGGTAAAGTTCTAAGCCATACAGTTTAATTTCTGTATAGTCAAATTTGTCTGTCCTTTTCTTTATAATTTCTAAATAATCCATGGTGTTTTTAAAAGTGTTTCTGAAGTCTGGGTTAAAAAAATGTTTTTCTGTTTTTCTAAACAAATACTTAGTGCCAGCCACATAGACCAAGGCTGGCAAGTTTGAACCCATCCTGGGCCTGCTTAAACAATGACGACAACTGCAGCAACAACAACAAATACTAGGTGTTGTGGCAGGCACTTATAGTCCCAGCTACTAGGGAGGCTGAGACAAGACAATCACTTAAGCCCAAGAGTTTGAGGTTGCTGTGAGCTATGATGCCATGGTACTCTACCGAGGGGCAACATAGCAAGATTGTGTTGAAATAAAAATAAAAATAGTTAATTTTAAGTCTTTAAATTCTAAAGCATGTATTTTGGTGTGTGGTATGACTTGGAAGACCAATTTTTTTTGTCTTCTTTCAAATGAATAGCTGATATGCTATTTTGGTTTGCAGGGTTTTGTAAGTTTTAATATTTGTTTATGACAATAATAGACAAGCCTACTATTTTTGAGAGCTTATTTAAACAGTAAACTAGCAAACACACAAAAGGGAAAATACCTGACATGGATAAACTTGAGCCTGTAGATTTTCTATCGATAAGTCAAAAACAGGGCCAAGACAAGAAGTCAATCAAACTGAATTTTTTTACTCTTCACGTTCTATTACCAGACATAAAAACAACATTTTATTCCCTTATTAGCAATTTTAGAGAGAAGGACTAAAACTAATAGTTATCTATTTTGTACATCAAGATATACTATTTAACCAAATTTTTATGTGCCTCCTTCATTATCCACACAAAAAAATTTTTTTTCATTTATAGCTAATAGTTTTTTTGTTTGTTTGTTGCAGTTTGTGGCCGGGACTGGGTTTGAACCCACCACCTCCGGCATATGGGGCCGGCACCCTACTCCTTTGAGCCATAGGCACCACCCTAGCTAATAGTTTCATTCCAAAGGATAGAAATAGTTCCTGAAGAACTTGTGTTTTGACGAGATCATATTTAAGGATCACTTCTTGTAACAAAAACTGTTATTCTGTGAGACCTAAACATCCTATTAAATTTGAAATTTAGTAAGTGATTGCCTTCCATTTTTGTCTTTTAAAGAACTCAGTTGTTAACTTGGTTTATTTGAAATAGTTCTAAGATATTTTATGCCTCTAGGGATTAAAATAAAACCGAAGTAATGGTTTTAAAGAAGAGGAGATGTGAACCTTGAACATGATATGTTTGTTAGAACTAGTAGAGATTTTCAAAATCATCTATTACTAAACTCTTATTTTTCATATGGGGAAACCAAGATTCAAAATGGCTATGTTATTTGCTCCAGCTTTTATTTTCAGTTTGTAGTACATCCAGGACTTTAATCCCAGGTTGTTTATTCTCAATCACCTGGTCTTTCTCCTATACTACACTGTTTGATAACATTTTTAAATAAAACAAAGCGTATTTATTTTGCAACTAATCAAACTATACAAAAATCATAACATACAAAAGGTATAGTATGATCAGAAGAGAAATTACTAAAAATTATAATTTCATTTAAGTAAAATGTGTATAACTTTATTTACTATTTTTTGTACAGGTGAAAAGAGATTTGAATGCCCAGAGTGTTCTAAAAGATTTATGCGGAGTGATCATCTCTCCAAACATGTCAAAACGCACCAGAATAAGAAAGGTGGTGGGACAGCTCTTGCCATTGTTAC
The DNA here is from genome assembly GCA_963573935.1 of Arctocebus calabarensis. Classification (NCBI taxonomy): domain Eukaryota; kingdom Metazoa; phylum Chordata; class Mammalia; order Primates; family Lorisidae; genus Arctocebus; species Arctocebus calabarensis. Next base: position 22,226 of record CAUYON010049139.1, read on the forward strand.
CTCGGGAGAACTGGACTCATCTGTTACAGAGGTGCTTGGCTCCCCACGGATTGTCACAGTTGCAGCCATTTCTCAAGATTCAAACCCAGCAACTCCCAATGTTTCAACCAACATGGAAGAATTTTGAAAAGTTATTTATAACAGAGACCTCTAGTGCTGCACTTAAGTTTACACACCTTTGAAATTCTGGAAATGGGCTGGTCAAGTGGATTACAGAGTAGGAAATCATGTTTCATTCTTGGCTTCTTTAAGTATTCCATGGTTTTGGGTCAACACATGAAGTGTTGAATTTTAACAGATACAAAAAGCAAACTGATATACTGGAAACAGAAAAGTATTTCCTCCGTACTCTAAGTTGTAGTTATTTGGAAATATATTACATGACCTTTAAACAGAATCTTTCTGTATCTTAATATGATGTGTTAACATGTTTTAAAAGACAGACCTCAGTAGTTTGCAGGCTGGACTGTAATTGGACTTATTTCTTTGAAAGTACTTTGTTATACATTCAGCCAATAATAATTTACATATATTTCTTTATAGCACAGAAAACAGTTAGTTAACTGATAATAGGATAATACTGTATTTCCTTAACTTGATTTTTAGAAAATCAACTGAAAATAGTTTTGGCCGTCTTTTCTAAATGTTAGAAATTCAACAGTTGAATTAGGTAAGTTCCAAAACAGTAATCTGAGATGCATCTCAGATCTTTATTACCACTACATTGTAGTAGTGTGTATGCAGACAATCAGTGAAGTCCAATTACTTTCTCCATTTGGAGACAACAGGAGGAACTTAGAGCTAAATCTTAGGTTAAATTTTATGTTGAAACCTTAGGAAAATGCTGGGGGGGGGGGGAATGGTTAAAGCAAAACTCATAATAGCTTAAGATAAACAAAATGAGGCATCTAACATGCAATGTTTTAAAGTTAGGATTGATTATATTCTAGGTTGAACCACAAAATTTCATTTTAAGTGTTTATATCAGAAATACTTGCATAGAATGTAAGTCATTCTGTAGTTTCATATTCTGTAAATATGAGTTACGTTGACAATGTGCAGAATTCTTTATGCTTTGACGTGGTAGCCAAAGAAAAAATTATCATACTTTTTTTCAAGGCCAGCAGAAAATTATCTTTTTAACTACATTATAATTCTGTTTTAATCTTATAAAAAAAAAATTGGTCAGTCTCATTTTATTTCTAGTTCAGTATTAAAAAGTTAATTAGGAATTTATAAGATAGTAATGTTATTGAATAACTGAATTTTCCCTATAAATTAGCCAATGAACATGTAATAAATATGATTATGAAGCAAAACTTATTTTTGAAAAATGAGAATAATTTTCTGTCAAATAAGTGTATAAGAAAAAAATTTATTTCATTGTTTATGTAAGGGTCTTATTAGGAAAGATGGCCAAAAATTTCATGTGAAAAAAATTTGGATTGTACCAGTAGGTTAAGTAAGAGATTTTATGTTTTTAAGAAGTATTTACACAGAATCATAATCAACCCAAAATTTACCATTTGAAAATGAAAGTGTTTGTCTGCTCAGTTTATTAACATCATTGGTTTGGGGACTATTTGAATGTAGGTATATGTTTTCTTGTGCATTCTCTTATTATTTCAGGAAAAGTACTACTCATCGAATTCTCTTCCAAAATTGTAATGTTTCTTGTATTTTTGATGAAGGAGAAATACTGTAATGATCACTGTTTACACTATGTACACTTTAGGCCAGCCCTTTGTAGCGTTATATAAAACTGAAGGTTTTTTGTGCTTTCAGTTTGTATAAAAAAGCTTTGAGATTAAAGGAAAAAAATTTTTACACTGTGGTTATAAATTTCAAGTTTCTTAAAGCTTTTGTAGACTTGTAACAGAGTCTTTAAATTTTAGTTGGATTTTGTAAATTGTTTTGTATATTTTATTTAATGTACTCTTTAACAACTGATGTATCTGGCTTTAAAAACATCAGAATCAGTTTGTTCTTTTGTTTGGTACAGAGGAGCATTTGGTAGTGTTAATTTTAATTTTATTATATAGGAGCTGAAACATCAAATATATATTTTATCTATCATTATGCTACACAATCAGTGCTATAAATTTTTTATGCAAAGATACTTTCTTAATGTTTTAATCATGTTTTCTCAGAGTGACACTTTTTGTTGTTGTGTTGTTAATACCAAGTATGAGCACTCTGCGTCATTATTCGATAAACTAGTTTTAATGCAAACCTATGTATGTTTGTTAGAAATGGAAGTTATTTTTTAATCAACAATGAGGCCTATTATAAATTTATCAAACTAAATCTGAATAGCTTTATAGCATATGAAATATATTAATTTGTTAGCAGGTGCACATTTCACCACTGAAATTTGAAATATTTTGACAGTCCGTTCTGCATAGCATTCTGAATCTACTTTTCTGTCTTATAAGAATCGTAAACTTCAGTGTCCTTTATTTGACTCAGTGGATATAGCTGTTATAAGTAATAGAGCACAGATGTGCAGTAGAGTCTTGTTTAATGGCATTTCACTGTTCATTCCCTTTGCCACCGTTATAAAATTTTCTTTATTGTAATTATCAGTGCAAAGCTATGTATTTATCATGGTAAAACTCCAGTGTTAGAATAGTTTTTTCTTACAGTATACTTTCTTTGGTTAGGTTTGTGTATGTGTTGCTGATTACATTAGAACTTGATGTTAAGTCATTATTTATCACACTCTTCATGAGAGCAGTAATAAAAGTGTGTAATCTAGGAGAAAAAGTTAATTTGTCAAACTTAGATAAGCATGATGTTTAGGTCCTATTTTTCAATTTTATAACTGTTTTATTGCAACAATATTTGTATTTAAGTCTCCATTTTAATGCCTTGTGGTGTTTTTTTATGCATGTCACTAAGTTGTCATCTTACATAAATTGATGTGCAGCATAGGGTATTAAATCTACATAATGATTTTAAAACAGAAATAGTTGATGGTAAAATGTAAATGTTTTGCAAAAATTCCTTATAAAAAGTTTTGTAGTAACATTTCACTTGTAAATTTTTTTTGTATAAAAAAAGAAAGAAAATGAAAAAAAAAAGATGAATTCAGAAAAAAACCTGTTTCCCATATCCGAGAATTTAGACAATTATTCTGCCAGCAAAGCCTCTGGGGCTGTAATTGACATTTTTACAGTGCTGATTTGTATAAAATTTGTTTTTTGTGGATTTGGAAATAAAATCATGTACAAGTTGTTGCCTGCAATAACAATTGCAAGTAACCTATTAAAAAGTCCCTTGAGTTTAACATGTTTCATTTAATTATGTATACTATAAAGCAGCAATAAATCGTTTGAACCTTCAACCTTATCATGATGAACACTGGAAAGTTAAATGCTTCTCACTAGAAAATGTATTGGCAGCCCTTCATAATTTCTGGTATTAAGATTTGGTCACCGTTTCTCTGAACATATTGCCAGATATTACCAATTCGAATTACATGTTAATTTGTAGCCATTCCTCTGGACATTTATTGAAATTAAAATTTGATTTAGAGACACTTTTTGCTTAAATATTTTTAAGCAATAAATGTTAGGAAACTGTAGGAAGATATGGAAATGAAAAACATAATTAAAATATTATTTAAGGTTACAGAATCACTAAGAAGCTATGCAGGCCACATAGATGCCACAAAGACGGTAAGCAAAAACTGTCTTTTCCTCCAGGGAGAGCTCTGCAAATCTCATGAAGAACCTACTGACATAATGAATACATTATTGTAACAACTTCATTTAACATCTTTTCAAGCCCACACCCGATTAGATACAGAAATAGCAAAGAGGGAGGCAGGGGGGTGGGGTGGGGGGATGTAAGATGTTAGACGGCAAGGGAAATGACCAAATATTCTGTGCAAAGAGCAAATCTTGTGTATGAAGGGGTTTGGGGTATGTAGCATATGGGTGGATAGCCTTACACAGCAAAGCCCTAAAAGTATGGTTATATTGCAACTGAGTATAATAATAGGCACTCATAATTGTGACTCTGAAGAGAACAGTTAAATTTATGTCTTTTCTGCTCCCCAAAAGTAAGGAAAACATTTGTCAATTTTTTTTTTTTTGGTAGAGACAGAGTCTCACTTTATCTCTGTCTCTAGAGTGCCATGGCGTCACACGGCTCACAGCAACATCCCAACTCCTGGGCTTAGACGATTCTCTTGCCTCAGCCTCCCAAGTAGCTGGGACTACAGGTGCCCACCACAGTGCCTAGCTATTTTTTTGTTTTGCAGTTCAGCCGAGGCCGAGCTTGAACCTGCCACCTTCGGCATATGGGGCTGGCGCCCTACTCGCTGAGCCACAGGCACCACCCCCTCACCCCCCCAAATTTCTTTAATCAAAAGTAGGAATGTATTTCAATTACCTAAAAAATTTACATTTGCAAGGATCAGGATGATACTGTATCCAAGGGGATATGCAATTAGAAAATAGTATTTTTTTTTTTGAGACAGAGCCTCCAGCTGTCACCCTGGATAGAGTGCCATAACATCATAGCTCACAGTAACTTCCAATTCCAATTCCTGGGCTCAAGAGAGTCTCTTGCCTCCGCCTCCCAAGTATCTGGGACTACAGGAGCCCGCCACAACGTCCGGCCATTTTTTGGTTGCAGCCGTCGTCGTTTCTCAGGCCCAGGCTGGTTTCAAACTGGCCAGCTCAGGTGTATGTAGCTGGTGCCTTAGCTGCTTGAGCCATAGGTGCCAAGCCATATTTTTAATTTTTAATACAGTTACAACCTGGTTCTTAAACTTTAAGAATTTCAGCCACATGAACAACACTGTATCAAAAAGGGGAAGAAAGCAAGTATAAATCACTTCATCATAGACTGCTGTTATAAAATTGTTGACGTAATAAATTAGGGAAGTTGAAGCAGTATGTCTGTATGGTTTACAATGTTATTAGTAATGACAACTTCAGAATAATGGGAGAAGATTATATTCAGTGTAGCTCCTTTGTTACTTTTATTTAAAAATTTAGATGCTTACTTAGAGGAGTGCAGAGTCTTCAAGTGTCTGCAAGAAATGTGAATTGCAGCTGGGCACCTGTGGCTCAACAAGCTAAGGTGCCAGCCACGTACACCTGAGCTGGCAGGTTCAAATCCAGCCCGGGCCGCCAAACAACAATGACGGCTGCAACCAAAAAAATGGCCAGGCGTTGTGGCAAGCACCTGTAGTCCCAGCTACTTGGGAGGCTGAGGCAGGAGACTCGCTTGAGCCCAGGAATTGGAGGTTGCTGTGAGCTGTGGTGCCACAGCACTCTATCCAGGGTGACAGCTTGAGGCTCTGTCTCAAAAAAAAAAAGAAATGTGAATTACTTTATTTCTCAATGGATCAAATGTATTGCTGTATTTACTTCCCAAACAATAATGTCTGCTTGATATACACACAACCAACTCGTAATTGTGTCGCAGGATTTTTCTTTCTTTTTGCTTTTTGGCTGGGGCCGGGTTTGAACCCACCACCTCCAATATATGGAGCCGACACCCTATTCCTTTGAGCCACAGGCACCACCCAGTGTTGCAAGATTTTTAAGGCATGTATTACTATATTTGTTTGTTCCACTCTTTTAAGATATTCTGAGTAGCATAACTTTGGGTTCTTTTCCTCTTAGTGGCAGGTGGCAATGAAGTAATTTATTTTTGGATACCTGAAAGTAATCTCAAGTGGAAATGGAGGGAAGGGAAAAGTGCATAAAGGCCTATTTAGAAGCAGAGAGTTGATCTCTCTTTTAGTAGCAAAGCACTGTGACAAAGGTTATGACTGGGTGTCCAGGAGGTGTAGGATTCCTGGTTCATCCATTTACTAGCCACTCAACCTTGGCAAGTTATCTAACCTTTCAGGCACTTTTCTTTTTCTCATTTGCAAAATAGGGATGATAATACCTCACAGCTCTGTTAAGAAGATCAAATAATAGCTGTATCAAGCGCCCAGCAGGGTAGTACTCAATAGATGGAAGTGATCGCTGTTTGATTATAATTTCACCCAAAAGGCACAGGACTGTCTTGATCTGTTTGGGGCTGCTACAAGATACCCTAGCCTGGGGTAGCTTATAAACACCGAAATTTTATCTCTAACAGTTCTAGATCCTAGGCAGTCCAACATCAAGATGTTGGCAGATTTCAGCCTCTGATGAGGGCCTATATTCCCTAGTTCATAGACTGTGACTTTTATCTGCAGCCTATCTTGGTGAGTGGGAATAAGCAGTTTGCTAGGTCTATTTGGTAAAGCACTAATCACATTCATTAGGGCTCTACTTCCATGATCTAATCATTTCTCAGAGACCAACTTCTTTTTTTTTTTTTTTTGAGATAGAGCCTCAAGCTGTCACCCTGGATAGAGTGCTGTGGCATCACAGCTCACAATAACCTCCAATTCCTGGGCTCAAGCGAGTCTCCTGCCTCCGCCTCCCAAGTATCTGGGACTACAGGCGCCCGCCACAACGGCCATTTTTTTGGTTGCAGCCGTCATTGTTTGGCGGACCCGGGCTGGATTTGAACCTGCCAGCTCAGGTGTACGTGGCTGGCGCCTTAGCCTGTTGAGCCACAGGCGCCAAGCCAGAGACCAACTTCTAATATCACATTGGTAATTAGGTTTCAACATATGAATTTGGGGGGAGATAAGCATAGAGACCATAACAGGGCATAAAAGACCAGGGATGAAATAACTTTGATAAGGGGCAATAATATAATGAAAAGTTAATTCTCAAGAGCCCATCAAGAAAAAAAAGGGAATTTCAGTGGGAATTTTCCATACCAAATGCATATTTTTCTCATACTGTGATCTAGTTTGGGGTGCTTTACCTTAATATGATGTCAATTTCTTCCTGATTTTAAGTAAAAGTAAAGGTTCACATCTTAGTTATTTCCTAATTCTTAAATGTTAATTCCATCTACTGCTCGCCCACCTCAAAGTGATAGAAGACAAGCAAACTGGTCAACAAGAAGCAAACCAAGTACCGAATAACAAAAAGCAGCTCGTATGTTGTTCAGTAACTTTTCTATGGATATATGTGCAGAGATTTTCTTTTTTTTTTCTTTGTCTTTTTTAAGAGACAAAGGAAGAATTATTACAATAACTGAAAATGGAAAGTGTCTTGAGTAGTCTTCAGGTGAGTAAATCCACAAAGGTTTTTTGGACATGTACTACAATATCCCCAACACCAATCTAGACACTGCCTTCAACTACCAGAATTTTACCTGTGCAGAACAACTCTGATACATAAGGCTACAGAAAAGGCACAGGCTGGGTCATAAGCCAGGGTGATGACAGCAACAGAGCTGTTCTGGGAATTCAGTGGCCTCCACAGAGTGCAGGTGACTTTCTATACTTAAAAGAATTCCCTCTATTTAGAAATACATTGTTAATTAAATGAACTCAAGTTTACAGGGCAAAAAAACACTTCTGTTTTCAGCTCTGTACCAAATTGCAGTCACAAAACATGCAATTTGATGTTCAAAAATTTCTTAGACAACTTCCTGTCAGACTTGATTCAGTAAAGAATATTAGGATGCCTGGAGAGAAAGAAGGAAAAAGAGAGAAAGGAATAGAAAAGAATGGCAGCTCTAATAATGGCACTCTGACAAATGAGCAACCCTCAGGGGCAGAGGGAAACCAGAGGAGTGAAAAACAAGTGCTTTCATTGTGGTCAGACTGGCCACTTCATAGAAGACTGCCCCCAGCAGTACCACGGGCTGGGCAAGCCA
>CAUYON010049140.1:0-58474 GCA_963573935.1 Arctocebus calabarensis
ACAGCTCACAGCAATCTCCGATTCCTGGGCTCACGTGAGTCTCTTGCCTCCGCCTCCCAAGTTGCTGGGACTACAGGTGCCCGCCACAATGCCTGGCTATTTTTTGGTTGCAGCTATCATTGTTGGTTGGCGGGTCCGGGCTGGATTCGAACCCGCCAGCTCATGTGTACATGGCTGGCGCCTTAGCCCGTTGAGCCACAGGCGCCGAGCCCATACTGAACTTCATTGGAAGTCCGAGGATTGGACACACCAAGAGCAATGATTTCACTGATATCCCGATTTTCGTTTCTCTGCAGTTTTGACCTATTTTGAAATAAGTAACTAAATGAAACCGCTTTACAATACAAACTGAATATACTCAATTTAAATATGTAGTACAACCATTCTCAGAAGCAAAGGAAATGAACATGTCATGTTTGCATCTTGTGAATATTAGCAGAACCTGCATAGTTGACCACCTCCTAAAGTGCCCAAGAGCTGGAGGTAGCTATGAGCTGTGATGCCACGGCACTCTACCTAGGGTGATAAAATGTCTCTAAAAAAAAGAAAAGAAAAAAAAAAAGAAGGTAGATTTTCCTGCTGGCTAACAAAAACAATCCAGAGACCCATTCTTGACATAGAACTTTTTGTAAAGACAGGGTCTTATTTTGTTACCCAGAATGAAGTGCACTGGCACAATCATAGCTTACTATAACCTCTAACTTTTGGGGCTCAAGTGATTCTCTTGCATCAGACTCCCCAGTAGATTATAGGCATGTACCACCCCGTCCAGGTAATTTTTCTTATCTTTTGTAGAGGTAGCCTCTTGCCCCACACTGGTCTTAAACTCCTGGCCTCAACCAATCCTGCCTTGGCCTCTCAAAGTGCTAGAATTACAGGTGTGAGCTACTGTACCCAGCTTTTATTTTATTTTTTTTATAAATATCTTTCATTTATTTATTTATTTATTTTGAGACAGAGCCTCAAGCTGTCACTTTGGATAGAGTGGCGTGGCATCACAGCTCATAGCAACCTCCAATTCCTGGGCTTAAGTGAGTCTCCTGCCTCTGCCTCCCAAGTAGCTGGGACCACAGGCGCCCGCCACAACGCCCAGCCATTTTTTGGTTGCAGCCACCATTGTTTGGTGGGCCCGGGTTGGATTCGAATCCACCAGCTCAGGTGTACGTGGCTGTTGCCTTAGCCCGTTGAGCCACAGGCGCCGAGCTTATACCCAGCTTTTAATACAAGGAGTCACCTAACAACCATGCTGACGTTTAAAATTTTTATGGTCTATATTTGCTATTATTACAGAAGGATTTAGAGGTTAGGAAAATAAATGCAAATGAGATGTGTCATATGAATCATTTTCAATAGGTTAGAATCAGTTCTTTTACCTAATCATATTTAGTCATTTTATCTTATTAGAATTTTGAGAAAAATGTCAATGACAAGATAATTCAGTATGGTTTTTGATATTCATATTAATTTAATTCCCCTGCTATTTAACTATTTATGAAATTTACATTCTAATGAAACTGTAATTGTAATCACTTATTTTACTAGAAGCTCAGACCCCAAAATGATTTCTATAGACAATTTGGTTTTTATCCAATCACAATTTTACAGCTTTTTTTTTTTTTTTTAGATAGAGACTCAGGTAGAGCCCTGGGTAGAGTGTCGTGGTGTCACGGCTCACAGCAACCTCAAACTCCTGGATTTAAGCAATTCTCTTGCCTCAGCCTCCCAAGTAGGTGGGACGGCAGGCGCCCGCCACAATACCTGGTTATTTTTTGGTTACAGTTGTCATTGTTGTTTGACAGGCCCAGGGTGGATTTGAACCCACCAGCTCCAGTGTATGTGGCTGGTGTCCTAGCCACTTGAGCTACAGGCACTGAGCCACAATTTTACAGCTTTTCTATGTTACCAGTTCTTAGTTTACTGGTTTAAAGGGCCCAATTTATCTGTAGAGCCATTTTAATTCTTACAACTTAGAATTCTCAACCAAGAGTGCCTGTCATTAATTAAACGCTTTCATACTTCATTCTTCTACACTGTACATTTAATCCAAACTCTAATTCTCTGCTTGGCCAGGTGCAGTGGCTCATGCTTGTAATCCTAGCACTCTGGGAGGCCAAGGAGGGAGGATCTCTTGAGCTCAGAGGAGTTCAAGATCAGCCTGAGCAAGAGTGAGACCCCATCTCTGTGAAAAACAGAAAAAAATAGCTGGGCATTATGCCAGGGGCCTGTAGACCCAGCTACTCAGGAGGTTGAGACAGCAGGACCACTTGAGCCCAGAGTTTGAGGTTGCTGTGAGTTACGCTGAGACCATGGTACTCTAGCTTTGGCAATAGAGTGAGATTCAAAAGATTATGCCAATTAAACAAAGAATATCACCAAAGGGAATCTTTTCTCATGTTTAAGATATGACTTAGAAAAAAAAAATTATATCAGTTTGCAGAATGATCAGGGCATGGAAAACTGTTTGAGAAGGAAATGTCTTATATTTGTATTTAAATCTCACTCAGAATTCCACCTCCATATTACAGCATCTATTCAACTTTTCAGCAATTTTAGTCCTTAGCCTTTGGTGAACCATAAATTCCTCACTTCCTACTTTACTCTGTGTCTCATACATGTGTATGGGTTTGTTCCATACAAGTTTGTATTTGCGTGCTGCATACATTTTCCCAAATCATTTTATATGAAAGCTCTTTCTGAATTTTGAGTTATACTACTTACGAGAAGGAGCTAATTTTCACTTCTTTCAAAATCTTTTTTCCTTATTCCTCATTGTGCTAGGTATAGTGCACTGCATATAAAAGGGTCTCAATAAGGTTTGATAGCTTATTTCCTCTCTAGAAGAACAGGCACATAGCAAATTTGTTTTACCCTTTGAGGTAGGAAAGAACAGAGCAGACCAGAAGAGTCCCGTTCACTACTTCCTTTTCATAAACATGATCTGAATTCCCTTTTCTATATCCTCATATTAGTTAATCCTAACTGATGCTGCAATATGATGGAAGAAAAGATTACTTCTAGGGAGAGTCACTTCTATTAGGCAAAGCAATTAAGTGCAAGAAAACAATTAACAATTAAGTGCTAATTTATTAAGTTATGAAACTTAAGAGGAAAAGGACAGAAACAAAATTGATCTTAGTGGACTAAAACTGTGCTCTTAAAAAGGTAGAAAAAGAAGCTGGGTGTGGTGGTTCATGCCTGTAATCCTAGCAGTCTGGGAGGCTGAGATGGGTAGATTGCCTGAGTTGACAAGTTCAAGACCAACCTGAGCCAGAGACCTGTCTCTAAAAGTAGCCTGTAGTCCCACTTCTCTGGGAGGCTGAGATAAGAGAATCACTTGAGCCCAAGAATTTGAGGTTGCTGTGAGCTATGACACCACGGCACTCTACCAAGGGCAACAAAATGAGACTGTCTCAAAAAAAGAAACTAAAGAAGTTCCTAGAGTCCCCAAATTTCTTATGTACAGAAACTACTTTGCATTTCCTTAAAGCCTTAAGATTTAGCAAGTAGCTATGGTATTAACTGTAAGGCTACAATGTACCAAATTTGAGACTCTGTCTCAAAAAAAAAAAAAAAAAAAAAGTAGCAAAAGGCCCACTCTTCATAATTTGTATGTATCTCAAATAGCACTTACCTCTTATCAGGAGCTGCCCTGGAAAGATTCCGGTCATGCTGTCTCTCTTTTCGCCTATCATGCCGGATTTCATCCCTCTCACGTGCTTCTCCATCCTCTGTGTGTGTGGACACAGTTGAAAATTACTTTATCCATTAACATTTTGAATAAGAGATTATTATTTAGACAAAAAAATTCCATGAACTTCTTTATAGTCCCACTCCATCTTTTAAAACTTACTTGGAATTGATTTAAATCCAATGAACAGTATTAGTTTAATTTTTGAATATGAATGCTAGAATCATCCATATAGCTAAATTGTGTAGCGGTAAAGTATACTGTGTGTTTTCAACTTCTGAAATGTAAATTGGAAAGTAGGACTAATAGAGGAATAGAGAGATAGGTAGATAGATACAGGATAAATTTTGCAATATTTTTTATTTTAAATAAAATTCTTGGTACATAATAACTGTACATATTTATGGACTACTTGTGATATCTGACATATACATACAATATACAATAATCAAATTAGGTTAATTGGGATATCCATTATCTCAAATCTGTCATTTCTTTGGGTCTGGAACATTCAAAATCTTTTAAAGCTAATTTTAAATATTCAACAAGTTACTGATAATTACAGTTAATCCTACTGTACTACTTGAGCACTAGAATGTATTCTAACAGAATGTTTATACCAATTCCATTACCTAACTTCTCTTCATCCTCCCCTTGTTCCCCCTTCCTTTCCCAGCCTCTGGAACCATCATTGTATCTTCTACCCCCATGAGATCAGCTTTTATTAGTTCTCACATATGAGTGAGAACATGTGATATCTGTCTTTCTGTGGCTGGCTTATTTAACATACTGTCCTTCAGTTCCATACATATTGCTGCAAATGACAAATTTCATTTCTTATGGCTGAGTAATATTCCATTATACAGAGAGAACACATTTTCTTTTGCCATTCCTCTGTTGATGGACATTTAGTTTGATTATCTCAACTATTATGAAGCGTGCTGCAATTAACATGGGAGTGCAAGTATCTCTTTGATACACTGATTTCCTCTCCTTAGGATATACTGCTAGCAGTGAGACTACTGGATCATGTGATAGGATCTATTTTTAGTTTTTTGTGGAAACTCCGTGCAATTTTCCATAGTGGCTGTACTAATTTACATTCCCAACAACAGTGCACTCGCACTCCCCTATCTCCAGATCCTTGCCAGCATCTATTGTTGTCTTCTGACAATAGCCATCTTACCAGGAGTGAGATTGGTATTTGTCATTATGGCCCTGATGATCAGTGATGTTGAGTACTACTTCTTATACTTGTTGACTATTTGTCTCCTTTTGAGAAATGTACATCCAGATCATTTGCCCATTTTCTTTTCTTTCTTTCATTTTTTTTGAGGCAGTCTCTCTCTGTCACCCTAGATAGAGTGTCATGCCGTCATAGCTCACGGCAACCTCAAACTCATGGGCTCAAGTGATCCTCTTGCCTAAGCCTCTCCAGTACCTGGGACTATAGACGTCCACCACAACGCCCAGCTACTTTTTCTATTTTTAGTAGAGATGTGTTCTCACTCTTGCTCAGGCTAGTCTTGAACTCCTGAGCTCAAGCAATTCACCCACTTTGGCCTCCCAGAATACTAGGATTGTACCTATGAGCCACTGCACCCAGTCTTCAGTGCCATGTTAATAAAAGTAGTGAAAGCCCATGTCTTGTTCCAGATTTTAGAGGAAAATCTTTCAATTGTCCTCCATTCAATATGATGTTAACTGTGGATTTCCCATACATAGCCCTTCTTATTTTGAGGTTTGTTACTTTTGTACCCAGTTTGAGAGTTTTTATCATGAAGAGATGTTGAATTTTATCAATGCTTTTTTCAGCATCTACTGAACTATATAAAGTTTGTTCCTGACTCTATTAAATGTGATCTGTCATGTTTATTGATTTGTGAATGTTGAACCATCCCTGGGAAGAATCCCACTTGATCATGAATGATTTTTTTTGGTATTATTGAATTTGGTTTGCTAGCATTTTGTCGCATCTCTGCTCATCAGTAATACTGGCGTGTAGTTGTGGTTTTTGTCCTGATTGTCAGGTTTTGCTAAGAAGGTAATATCAACCTCAAAGAATGAGTTTGGAAGTATTCCCACCTCTTTGACTTTTTGGACTAGTTTGAGTGGAATGGGTATTAGTCCTTCTTAATGAATATCTGGTAGAATTCACCCTTTAGCAGTGAAGCTTTTCTTTCATGGGAGCGTATCAGTTGTTAAAAAAATATTAACTGCCTCTCTTCTCTCTCTCCTCTCCCCTGTATGTCTTGTCTCTCTCTCTCTCTCTCTCCTCCTCTCCTCTCCTTTCTTCCCCCATCTCTTTCTCTCTCCTTCATGTTGCTCTGCAGCATCCCCCACCAATAAAGACTTTTCATACAAAAAAAAAAAACTGAGTAATATAGATGAGGAGGATATGATAATAGTGGACATTATACAACTGACTTCTTCATATGTTTGAAAATTTTCATAATGTCATAAAAAAGGATTATGCATAAGTTTTCCCTTATATTTTCAAAGTTTTTATTGAATAAAGAATCTTTGTGTTCCATAGAGGCTGGCTGTATCTTGATCTCTATTTAATTTATGTCTGTCTTCACTTTCTCTACCTTCACCAGTCTGAGGAGATACAGTAAAGAGCGTAAACCCATGAGCCAACCTATCTGGATTCAAATCTTGTTTCTATGACAAATTAGCAATGTGACCTCATGCAGGTTACTACTTGGTTTTCTCTGTAAAAAAGTAATGACAGTACCACTGCATAAGGTTCCTGGAATTATGAGGTAATACATGTAAAGTCCTCAGAGAGGCATCTGCCATTAAAAAACCACTGAAATGGTAGTTTTGACTAACACCTGGCAACAATTTTTTTAAAATTTTAATTTCTCAAGAACTATTTTAGTTTTTTCTTATCAGTTTGGAGAGCTTAGATATATTAAATTTTACATCTAATTGCCTTTGGTGGCTAAGTATATAACAGGTAGGTATTTACATCTTGCCACATTAAGTCATTCATGCATGCTTCAAGGAAGTGAATCACTACTATACCCTTGGTTAATTCTCTATAGTTGAACTCTATACTTCTATTACCAGGTGCCTACTTAACACCTCCATCTTATACTTAACATATCATCAATTAAATTTCTCATCTTTTCTTTCTTTCTTTCTTTTTTTTTTTTTTGTAGAGACAAGAGTTTCACTTTATCGCCCTCGGTAGAGTGCTGTGGCATCACACTGTTCACAGCAAACTCTAACTCCTGGGCTTAGGTGATTCTCTTGCCTCACCCTCCCAAGTAGCTGGGACAACAGGCGCCTGTCACAATTCATATTTTTTTTTTTTTTTTTTTCAGTTTTTGGCCGAGGCTGGGTGTGAACCCACCACCTCCAGCATATGGGGCTGGCGCTCTACTCCTTTTAGTCACAGGTGCCGCCCCACCAACTATTTTTTTGTTGCAGTTTAGCCAGGTCTGGGTTTGAACCCACTACCCTCAGTATATGGGGTTAGCACCCTACCCACTGAGCCACAGGCACCGCCCAATTTCTCATCTTTTCCTCTCAAACCTATTCTTCCCAACATTAGTAAAAAGCAACTTAATCCTTTCCAACTGCCCAGGACAAAAGTTCTGGAGATACCCCTGACTCCTATTTTTCCTTCATACCATTACCTAATACATAAGCAAATTGTTAGTGCTACCTCAAAACTACATCCAGTATTTGACCATGTTTTCATCACCTCTTGATGAAAAACCATTTTTCATCTGGTTTATTGCAGTAGTCTTCCAAATATCTTCTCTATTTTTGCCCATGACCATGCTTCTAAATTTTTTTTTTTTTTTTTTAAGAGACAGAGTCTCACTTTGTCACCCTTGGCAGAGTGCCGTGGCATCACAGCTCACAGCAACCTCCACCTCTTGGGCTTAGGTGATTCTCTTGCCTCAGCCTCCCGAGTAGCTGGGACTGCAGTGCCCACCACAATGCCCGACTATCTTTTGGTGCAGTTTGGCCAGGGCCGGGTTTGAACCTGCCATCCTCAGTATATGGGGCTGGCGCCCCACTCAATGAGCCACAGGTGCCACCATTTTTTTTTTGTTGTTTGAGACAGAGTCTCAAGCTGTCACCCTGGGTAGAATGCTGTGGCGTCATAGCTCAACAGCAACCTCCAACTTGGGCTCGAGTGATCCTCTTGCCTCAGTTTTTCTAGTTTTAGTACAGACGGGGGTCTCACTTTCTGTTCAGGCTGGTCTCGAGCCCATGAGCTCAAGCTATCTATCTACCTGCCTCGGCCGCCTGGAGTACTATGATTATACGCGTGAGCCCCACAGTTTTCTATTTTTAACATAGCAGCCAAAGTGATCTTTTAAACATTTGTTAGGGAAAGTATTGGCCAAATGAACAAAGTTTTACTTATGCAGTATGAATGAGTTCTGGAGATCTTACGTACTACATGGTAATAATAGTTAACAATACTGCATTGTATACTTGACATTTTCAAGTCAGATCTTAATTATTCTTTTTTTTTTTTTTTTACAGTTTTTGGCTGGGGCCAGGTTTAAATCCACCACCTCTGGTATATGGGGCCAGCATCCTACTCTTTTGAGCCACAGGCGTGGCCTGAGATCTTAATTATTCTTACAAAAAATTTAAAAAGTAACTTTATCAGCTTGAAATGTTAATTAACATAATAGTGATAAACATTTCACCATGTATTATTTGTACATCAGAACATTGTATTGTGCTGGACACCATGTAATCCTAACACTCTGGGAGGTAGAAGCGGGTGGATTGCTTGAACTCAGGAGTCGACCAGTCTGAGCAAGAATAAAGCCCTGTTTTTATTAAAGAAACAGAAAAATTAGGGCGGCACCTACAGCTCAGTGAGTAGGAACCAGCCCCATATATTGAGGGTGGCAGGTTCAAACCCGGCCTGGCAAAACTGCAACAACAACAATAGCCAGGCGATGTGGTAGGTGCCGGTAGTCCCAGCTACTCAAGAGGCTGAGGCAAGAGACTCGCCTAAGCCCAAGAGCTGGAGTTGCTAAAAGCTGTGATGCCATGGATATTAGATTGAGACTTTGTCTCTTTAAAAAAAAAAAAAAAAAGAAAAGAAAACTTAGCCAGTGTCCTGGCTCAGGCCTGTAGTCCCAGCTACTCAGGAGGCTGAGGCAAGAGGATCACTTGAGCCCAAGAGTCAAGAGGAGTGCTTGAGCCAAAGAGTTTGAGGTTGCTGTGAGTTATGACACCAGGCACTCTACCCTGGGACAACAGAGTGAGACTATCTCAAAACAAAACATCACGTTGTACACCTTAAACATATACAATTTTTATTTGCCAATTAAGCTTGGGAAAATTTATGTTAGATCATGTCACTCTACTCATATCATTTCCTTTGTCACTTGAAGTAAAATTATATCCTTATAATGGCTAAAATGCCACACATGATCTGGCCACTTTTCCTACCTGCCCCTAGCTACTCTGACATCTCATCTACTTTTTTCTTCCTTCTTCACTACAATCCAGCCATCCTGGCCTCCTGACTTCCTAAACATACCAGACATACTCCCAACCTAGGGCCTTTGTACTTGCTGAGCCTTCTGGCTTTGTTATTCCTCCAGATATCCACGGGGCTTGCTTCCTTACTCCCATTTTTTCAATAATGTTACCATCCCACAGGTGAGGCTTACTCTGACCACCCACTACTTCTGGCACTTTTATATCCCCTTCCTTGTAGTATTTTTCTCCACAGCAATCATTACCTTCTACTTTACTACATGAATCACTTTTTTTGTCTGTCTATATCCACATTCCCCCCACCATCTAGCAGAAAACCTGATGTCTACTAGAGAACTTTACACAAAGTAGGTGCTCAATGTGAACTGAATGAATGATTACACTAGGCTAGGATTTTTTTTGTTTTTGAGACAGAGCCTCAAGCTGTCACTCTGGATACAGTATCATGGCATCACAGCTCACAGCAACCTCCAAATCCTGGGCTCCAGCAAGTTTCTTGCCTTTGTCTCCCAAGTAGCTGGGACTACAGGCACCCGCCACAATGCCTGGCCATTTTTTGTAGCCATCATTGTTGTTTGTTGGGCCCAGGCTGGATTCGAACCCACTAACTCAGGTGTATGTGGCTGATGCCTTAGCTGCTTGAGCCACAGGTGCTGAGCCTAGGCTAGGATTTATTAATGAAACAAAAATCACTCACAAATGTTCCTGAGTTAGAAGTGGAATTCGGGTGGCGCCTGTGGCTCAGTGGGTAGGGTGCCGGTCCCATATGCTGAGGGTGGTGGGTTCGAACCTGGCTTCGGCCAAACTTCAACAAAAAATAGTCGGGCGTTGTGGCGGGCGCCTGTAGTCTCAACTACTCAGGAGGCTAAGGCAAAAGAATCACCTAAGCCCAGGAGTTGGAGGTTTCAGTGAGCTGTGATACCACAGTACTCTACCCAGGGCGATAAAGTGAGACTTTGTCTCTAAAAAAAAAAGGAAGTGGAATTCATCTTTCCACTCTAATAAAATAAATAAAGCTGCACAGATAACTAAAGCCAGAGAGAAAATACTTAGCAGATTTAATGATCTGCATTAGCCTACAAGACAAAATAACTCTAGATTATTTTACTATGTGAGGAAGCTGAATCAATTAGTTGGCATTCTCATTTCTCTAATCTCAAGAAAATTAAGAAAAAAATCAAAGTAACTGTGATTCTGTAAAGTATATTGCTCAGGTTAAAAACTTCTAGTATAATCGCATATTGAAGGGCTACCTTTAAATACATACTCGTATCTTTTGCTTCAGCTAGGTAAGACAGAGAAGTTCCTCTCTATTCCTACATTATTTCTGAAACATCTAATTCTCTTTCTTACTACTTTTGTTTTCTATAAAGAAAAAAAAAGATTTTCTGAAATTAGATACAGGTATATTATTCACAAGGTAAATTCAATTTGGTAATCAGAACGTCATACCTTTTTCCACATGGGTTTTGATCCCAGCTCTCCTCTCTCTAGCTTTCTGGGCCATTTCTCTAAGTTTCTCTTCATGTTTCTCCTTTTCTTTCTGGGCCATTTTTCTCTCTACTTGGGCACGCATTTCCACAGCTTCACGAGCCTGTTAGTAAAGTCAGACATTACACAGGACAGTACCAATGGCCAAATTCTATCATCTAACTCTGTAAAGTCTGGCTTGTAAGAACATTTATACAGAATTCAGATTTGTTATTGCTGATTAAAATGAAGACTCTTATCCACTAAAAACAATGTCTGGCTTGGAAGATACTACAAGGTCAGCATTTTTAACTCTGTGAATGCTTTAATAGTTGAAACGATAGTGACCCCTGTCAATTTTCTAAGTAAAATGTTTCACTAAAGCTTTCTGAGAAACAATCTAAAAGGCTGAGCAGGGCTGGGCGCAGTGGCTCACTCCTGTAATCCTAGCCCTCTGAGAGGCTGAGGTGGGTGGATTATAGGAGCTCAGGAGGTCTGAGACCAGTCTGGACAAGAGTGAGACTTCGTCTTTAAAGATAGCGGGGCGTAGGATGGCGCCTGTGGCTCAAAGGAGTAGGGCACTAGCCCCATATGCTGGAGGTGGCGGGTTCAAACCCAGCTCTGGCCAAAAACTGCAAAAAAAAAAAAAAAAGGGCTCGGGGCCTGTGGCTCAGCAGGCTAGGGCGCCAGCCATGTACACCTGAGCTGGCGGGTTCGAATCCAGCCTGGGCCTGCCAAACAACAATGACGGCTGCAACCAAAAAATGGCCAGGCATTGTGGCAGGCGCCTGTGTTCCCAGCTACTTGGGAGGCGGAGGCAGGAGACTCGCTTGAGCCCAGGAATTGGAGGTTGCTGTGAGCTGTGATGCCACAGCGCTCTATCCAGGGTGACAGCTTGAGGCTCTGTCTCAAAAAAAAAGGGGGGGGGGGAAGAGATAGCTGGCTGCTGTGGCAAATAACCTGTAATCCCAGCTACTTGGGAGGCTGAGGCAAGAGGATCACTTGAGCCCAAAAGTTTGAGGTTGTGGTGAGCTATGACACTCTGAGGGTGTGAGACTGTTTAAATAAATAAATAAATAAATAAAAGGCTGAGCAGTGTTTCACACCTGCAATCCTAGTACTTTAGGAGGCTGAGGCAAGGGGACTGCCTGAGGCCAGGAGTTTTAAACCAACCTGAGCAACATACAGAGACCAGTCTTTACAAAAAATAAAAATAATTAACAGGGAAGCTAAGACAGTAGGACTGCTTGAACCCATGAATTTGACACTGCATTAAGCTATATAGATGATGCTACTGCATGCTAGCCTGGGGCAATAGGGAGAGATCCTGTCTCAAAAAACAAACAAATCTAAAAATCAAAGTTAAGATGACAATAAAGCAATTTCCATTATTAATATAACAGGAGTTGGTTAAATCTGCACGATCAATCAAGTTGATTCAATGTAAAAACCTTAGCTTACAATCTACTAGAGTTTTTATAAACGTACTTGCTGTTATAAAGACATGCTTTTCTATGTTCCAAACGTACACCATGATGTGTGTGAACTATACCATAATACATAATATTGATATTGGTCAAAACTATCAATGATATTTTATGTAGCATTCAATTCATTAGAATGTTGATCTGCTCTTCCAAATGCCCTTTTGTAGGGCTTCTACATTTAAAATAGAGAAAAATTATGAAATCTAGAATAGTACAAGCAATCTTCACAAAATTCCTAGCCTAGCCAACAATTGGAAAGGGGCAGCCCTGCAAAAATAACAGGAACATACCTAATCTTGCAATTTCCTAGCATCAGTTAAAGATCAATCCTGAGTTCTCCAGCTAACAGACTCCCTACAGTGGTTCTATTTTGTACAACTTCTGAAAGGAGCTGAACAGATGTAAAAGAGATGTAAAGTTGCTTTTAACCATCTTTTTTTAAAGTAGAGTTTTTAGAGACAGTCTTACTTTGTCCCTCGGTGCCATGTCCCTTTGTGTCATGGCGTCACAGCTCACAGCAACCTCCAGCTCTTGGGCTTGGCAAGCTCTTGGCAAGGTGATTCTCTTGCCTCAGCCTCCCAAGCAGCTGGGACTACAGGTGCCTGCCACAATGCCCAGCTATTTTTTTGTTGCAGTTTGGCCGGGGCCAGGTTTGAACCCACCACCCTCGGTATATGGGACTAGCACCCTACTCACTGAGCCATAGGCACTGCCCTTTTATAGAATTTCTGAGTGAATAGCAGGGATCCCTGCCCAAAACTGTTATCTCGAAGGCAGTCTCACCAGTGTCTCTAGTGATAAAGCCTATCTCCAAGGAAGGGTAAGGAAGCCAACTCTTGGACTTTGATAACCTGTCTCAGCTATTGCAGCAGTTTCACAGTACCCTGTTAATTTTGCTACAGCCATACACCTTCCTCACCCCCTACACGAAAAGTCAAATTTTTTTCATGTGCCCATTTACCTGATTCTCATTGCCAACACCATGTCCCTCTCTTTCAGTATTTCCACGTAGGAAAAATTAAATAAACAACTTCTTTCTAATTTTTGTCTGGAGATATCTTTCTCAAAATCTAAGTGCACTAGCTCTCCACCAGCCCAAACCCTAACATCATTATTCCAGTATGCTGTGAGGGGGAGCTGGATCACCACTGGTGTGTATGTGTATAGGTGTATTTGCCAACTGTGGCACACGCACAAAGGTGAGACTCTCACTGGGTATTCACTATTGTAGCTAAATTACCAGTTACCTTAAGTAACCAAGAATGGGTTTTAAAAATATCAAGAGAATTAAATAAGTAAATTATAACAGACCAACCTTCCGATCAGCAATATACAGAGCTTCAGCCAGTTTGGCAAAATTTTCATTTATGTGTACTGTCTGTAGTCCTCGTCCATCAGCAGCTAGCCGTTTGTCTAATGGAATTGTATAACCCTAGTGTGAAAGCAGACAGAAAACACCAGTCACAGAGTAGCCACAATAATCATTTAAATTAAATTTACTAAGAAAATTATGTTCCTACTCCATCCAGGTAAACATAAGAGATGTAAAGCCTATCTTTTTATGGCTGCATAGTATTCCATGGTATATCTATACCACAATTTGTTATCCATTCATCGGTTGATGGACATTTGGGCTACTTCCATGACTTGGTAATTGTGAACAGGGATGCTATAAACATTCTGGTGCAAATGTCTTTGTTGTAAAATGATTTTTGTTCATCTGGGTAGATACCTAGTAAAGGAGTTGAATACAATCTCAAGATTGGAAAAGAAGTATCCAGCGTACCCAGTGCTATTATGAAACCAATATATAGTCACTTACACATTCATATGAGTGATAAAATACAAATACAGTCTAGCAAGGAGGGGAGAGGGGAAGGGGGAGGGCAAGTGGTGGGAGGAAGGAGGGCATTTGGTGGGATCTCACCTAATGTGCACACTGCAAGGGTACATTTCAAAACAACTAAGCATAAATTATAAAAGTGTTACCACACAAAATAAGTGAGGTGATGTTTACATTAATCAGTCTGATTTAAGCATTCCACATTGTATATCAAATCACATTGTACACCATAAATGTAGTTATTATTTAATAAACATTAAATTAAAAAATTAAATTAAATTCAAATACATCCATTTTGAGAACCATTTAATTGGAGAATGTTTTTCCTACACCTGTATTCACGATTATGCAAAACACCAACAGCTAACAGTGAGTGCTTTGTGTGGTAGATTAAGCACTTTGCCCCTATGGTTTCATTTAACCTTCACAATAACTCTATAAGGCTAGTTAACATTGTGCCCACTTCACTGATGCTTAGGTAATATCCCCCAAGGTAAGAGAGTTATTAATAAGTAGAGGAGCTAGGATTTAAACTCAGATTGTATGATATATGACACTTCAGAGCCCAAACTCTGGAAAAAGATTTCTCATGTTAATTATTGTGAATTAAAACAAAAGGAAACAGCTCTCAAATAGCTGAAGAGTTGCTCCTCAAGTAAGTGTAAGAGCCATACAATATTATACAAAGGTAGAATAAATTACTATAATCTTAGTATCCATATGTAGTTTAATCTGGTGTACTGTCTTAACGACTTTGTTAGAGTCTTGAAACCCTTTAAATTTTAGAAAATAGGATAAAGTTTACTAGAAAACTGAGATTCTACATTTTGAAATTTTGCGTCCCATTTCAATAATACAAGAAATATGCTTGAACATCCACGTAACGTTCAGGCTTAGCTTTATTTCCCCAGGTTTCTAAGTAGACTCCCAAATGTTGACCTCTACTCTGGTCTCCTAACAATATGAAGTGTTACAGACCAGCTCCAGATACTTAGATGCATACATATTAAGTAACCCAAATTAGACTAGTCAACAACCTTTTAGTTTTAGGTTGAGTATATAAATTCCTTTAGGGAAATTAAAGGGCCTTACTCATCCATCAAAAATAAAATCACAAGACCAGGCATGGTGGCTCATACCAGTAATGCTAGTGCTTTGGGAGGCTCAGGTTGGAGGACTGCTTGAGGTCAAGGAGTACCAAACTAGCCTGAGCAACACAAAGGCTCTGACTATACAAAAAAATATAGACAAAATTAGCAAGGCATGGTGTCATATGCCTGTAGACCCAGCTACTTGGGAGACAGAGGCAAGAGGATCACTTAAACCCAGGAATTGAAGGTTGTAGTGAGCTGTGATGAAGCCAGTGTCAGATTCTGTCTTAACCAATCAATCAATCAAAATCATGACATGTGATTCAGGAAAAGGGAAAAAATAGTGATTAGGAAATTTATCCCACATTTTATAAATTCTTTAAAAACTCTTGGAAGTTGTGGAGATTAGCTGAGGTGTTTAGGATTTAAAGAGCTTAAGCTTTCAATGTTATCAACAGACATAGCTGAAAATTAAAGCACTGAAAATACATAAATACTTATTCTGTTCTTTTGTCAAATGATCATTAGACTGGTTTAATTCCTTTCAGAAATAATTTTTAGATATAAATTTTCTTTTTTTGAGACAGAGTCTCAAACTGTCACCCTGGGTAGAGTGCTGTGGTGTCACATCTCATGGCAACCTCAAACTCCTGGGCTTAAGCCATCCTCTTGCCTCAGCCTCCCAAGCAGCTGAGACTACAGGCACCAACCACAACGCCCGGCTATTTTTTGGTTATAGTTGTCATTGTTGTTTGGTAGGCCTAGGCTGGATTTGAACCGATCAGCTCTGGTGCATGTGGCTTGTGCCCTAGCCACTTAAGCTACAGGCACCGAGCCTAAATTTGAATGTTCTAAAGAAAAACCACTTTATATTAATTTGGTACTTTACCCTACTTATTCCCTGCTGGTTTGTTTCTGATAGCTACAATTCACAAAAAAAAAAACTACATGGTATTCATGTCTTTGGCATACTAGTATATCTATTACATTAAAAAAAGTCATATAAATTGGGCACTGCTTTTTAAAATGACTCAACTAAGTGAGATACTATAGTTTCAAAAAGTCACACGGGGGCGGCGCCTGTGGCTCAAAAGAGTAGGGCGCCAGCCCCATATGCTGGAGGTGGTCAAACCCAGCCCTGGCCAAAATAAGTAAATAAATAAATAAATAAATAAAAGTTACACAGGCTATAGCTCTTTCCTGAGTTTCTTCCAGTAGGTTATAATATTAAGATACTGATTTTTATGACATCTTAATTACCTTTGCATTTTTCCAGTTAGAAATACAAGGAGGAATCTTCCACTCTTGTTGTTCCTTTACAGTCATCTGAATTGAGAGAAAAAAAACATTTTCCGATTTACATTCTAGCTAAAAACCTAAGTAAAATCTTTCTCTTCAAAGACAATACCATACATAGTGACATACACAGACTTAGTCAAATGCCAAAATACCTTTTGTTTTGGTAGCACTCTATACACTATCTTTCCTTATCATGGATCCTAGACGTAAGTTTGAACAAGTATAAAAAATGGAAAATAATCTAGAAATGATTTTTGATAGCTATGAATGCTGGTTAGTATTTTTCCAGTGGTATGATTTAAAGTGGTATGATTTATTTCAGATAAATTATTCTTTTGAGTAATAAAACATATCATAAAAAGCCACTCAATTATCAGAGATTTAATGAACTCATGTATTCACTTCTTACAACATTCTTCATGTGAAACAGCAGACTCTGTTCATTGCAATAAAATCAGGATTAGGGTTACTAGTAACAAAATTTATAGCTAACATTCTATATACATTCTTATAAGCACTCTGGGACCTTACACTTTATAATCACTACTGGGTCCCTACTTCAACTTGAGAAAGAACTGATATTTCCTTCAGTTTTTGTGGTGATATGTACTTATATAGGCATAAAGAAATTATTTATAAAATCATGAGCAGAAAAAAAGATTTTAGACTATAACGAAGAATACCTTTCGGCTAGGAGAATGCATGACAGGTGCAGGAGGAGAAGGTGGTCCCCGGGGAATTTTCTTATTGATTCTGAAGGATAAATCAAAGTACAATCAGACAGTAGTAACGGCAGCCCCGAGTTACAAACTTGCACTTATGAATGGATATTAAAGGTAATAGGTAAATGTACTGGGCGGAGCCTGTGGCTCAAGGGAGTAGGGCGCCAGCCCCAAATGCTGGAGGTGGCAGGTTCAAACCCAGCCCTGGCCAAAACAAACAAACAAACAAACAAAAAAAACCTTGACAACAACAACAAAAGTAAGTAAAAGTACTGGTTCCAACTTACATACGAATTCAACAACAAACCTACAGAACCTATCTCAACCTGGGGACTTTTCCTCTTTTAGTTGTATCTCAAGTTTCCCCTCCTCCTTTTTTTGTTGTGTAAATTCAAACACAGACAAAAATAGAGACTACAAAGGAATGCCCATTTATCATACACCTATTATCCAGTTTTAATAATTAAGAAAATGTGTCCAGGGTGGCATCTGTGGGTCAGTGAGCAGGGCACCGGCCCCATATACCAAGGGTGGTGGGTTCAAACCCGGTCCCAGCCAAACTGCAACAAAAAAACAGCCAGGAGTTGTGGTGGGCGTCTGTAGTCCCAGCTACTTGGGAGGCTGAGGCGAAAGAATCGCCTAAGCAGAAGAGCTGGAGGTTTCTGTGAGCGGTAATATCACAGCACTCTACCGAGGACAACAACGTAAGACTGTCTCTAAAAAAAGGAAAAAAAAGAAAATGTTTCTAACCCTGTTACCATCATTCATCTCACCTATACAGATTTACTATCATTTCACAGAGTATTATACTTTTTTCCTTTTAAAAAAGCAGCTTTAAGATACGAATGATAGGGGCTGAATGTGGTAGCCCACGCCTGTAATGCCAGCACTCTGGGAGGGTGAAGCAGGTGGATTACTTAAGCTTAGGAGAGATCACTCTGATCAAGAGCAAGATCCCATCTCTACTAAAAATCAGGAAAAAAAAAGATACAATCGACATTCAATTAACTATATATATTTAAACTGTACAATTTGATTAAATTTTGACACAAGTATACACCTGTGAAACCATCATCCCAATCAAGATAGTGAACATACCTACCACCCCTGAAAATTTTCACATGCTCCTTGACTCTCTATCCTCTTATCTCTCCCATCTCCTCTCTATCTCCTTCCCCAGAAGCAACTAATGAACAACTTCCTCCCTATAGATTAGTTTGCATTTGTTAGAATTTTATATAAATGGAATGATACTGTATGAAATTGTTCTTGCCTAGTTTTCGCTCATCATAATTATTTTGAGATTCATTCATATTATTGTGTGTATTTTTTAGTTTGTGTTTATTTTAGACAGGGTCTCACTATGTCATAGCCCAGGGTGGACTCAAACTCCTAAGTTCAAGTGATCCTCCCACCTCATTCTGAGTAGTTGGGATTACAGGCATGTACCACCATGCCTAGCCATTGTTTGTTAACAGTTTATTCTTTCTTATTGCTCAAAAGTATTCCATGTAAGGATGAATCAGTTTGTTTATCCATTCACTCATAAATGGACATTTGGGCCACTTTTTTCCTTTAATATCTTTTTTAACAATAGTGGTTCATTCTCATGAAGCAATCTACTTACTTGAATCTTGGAGGCTCCATTGGGTCTTTCTGCATTTCTACCATGCGAATAACCCTCTGTTTAGCTCCAGAGTTGAAAGCTACTCCTTGCTGAGATGGTGTATATCTAAAGAAGGCAGAAGAAAACTAAAGGTATAACTAGTTCAAGCTTTCAGCAGGCATTTTCCTTCTATTACAATCCTAAGCTACACTGTATTTTCAATTCCCTTCACAAAGTATCAATGGAAAATTACAAATATTTAGGTAGAGAAGACAGAAACAGAGACAAAACTAACAAATTATGAATTATAAGCAAAATAGAAACTGAGAATGGTATTAGTTTGCAAATAATCCATCCCCATCTATTTTCTAACACAGAAGATGCAGTATTTGATTTTACCAATAGTCTGGAAAACAGAACCTATTGAGTAAGTCTGCATTTGAGGAAAAGACATCTATAATACTATAATGTTGGCAGGTAACTTAGGCAGCAGTTTTTAATTAATTATAGGTTATAAAACAAAGAAAGAATAACAACAGCAGATCTACCAGCTCTAAATTTTTCCTTATTATCTGTATGTGATTCATCTCCCCATGCAAAGATTTAGTTGTGTGAAACCTCTTAAAATCTAAAAGTATTTTAAGGCTTGGCACAGTGGTTAAGGTGCCAGCCACATACACCGGTTCGAGCCTGGCCTGGGCCAGCTGAACAACAATGACAGCTACAACAACAACAAATATAGCTGGGCATTATGGTGGGCACCTGCAGTCCCAGGTACTTAGGAGGCTGAGGCAAGAGAATTGCTTTAGCCTAAGAGCTGGAAGTTGCTGTGAACTATGACACCACAACACTCTACCAAGGGCGACATAGTAAGACTGTCTCAAAAAAAAAAAAAAAAAAGTATTTTAAGTTGTCCAGTTTAAGAAGTTAGTGTTTATGATATTTATATATATGTGTATGTGTGTGTGTATATTTTGAGACAGAGTCTCACTATGTCGCGCTTGATATAATGCTGGGGCGTCACGGCTCACAGCAACCTCAAACTCTTGGGATTACGCGATTCTATTGCCTCAGCCTCCCAATTAGCTGGGACTTCAAGTGCCCACCACAATGCCAAGCTATTTTTTGGTTTCAGTTGTCAAATTTTAAATAATAATTGTGGTTTGGATCATATATTCCAAATAATCATTAATTTCTAAGAACAAAAAATATATTTTGGCTTGGTGTCCATGCTCAGTGGTTAGGGCAATGGCCACATGTACTGGGGCTGGTGGGTTTGAACACAGTCCAGGTCTGCTAAAAAGCATGACAATAACAACAACTTTATTTTTATTTTATTTTATTTTTTTTTTTGAGACAGAGCCTCAAGCTGTCACCCTGGATAGATTGCCGTGGCATCATAGCTCACAGCAACCTCCAATTCCTGGGCTTAAGCGAGTCTCCTGCCTCCACCTCCCCAGTAGCTGGGACTACAGGCGCCAGCCACAACGCCTGGCCATTTTTTGGTTGTAGCCGTCATTGTTGTTTGGTGGGCCCGGGCTGGATTCGAATCCGCCAGCTCAGGTGTATGTGATTGGCACCTTAGCCGCTTGAGCCACAGGCACTGAGCCAACAACAACAACTTTAAATGGTCCTCAGAGTTGACAGCCTTCAAGTCCATTATTCAAAACAATGCCAGCATAACTGTTACTAAGTAGGATAGTAAAAGAAATCAGGACCCCTAATCCAAATCAAGTCTTAAATGAAACGAAGCCTTCTAGGCATGACTCATACCGGATATACTGAGCAGGAGCCAGTTTATCAGCTGCTCGAACTGGCATGGCTGCGGCAACCTTCTGTGATACAGATTTTTCTAAGGCTACCCTTGTCTTTTCTGTTATCTGAAATAAGAAACATCAGGTTGAGTGGTTTGAAAAGTTCATAAGAATATAAAAAAGTCATCTAACATGTCAATTCTTAGTTACCTCTTTAATAGCTTCTTCATCAGGTCTTTGTAAGTCTGGATCATCTGCGTTCATAACCTCCTTTGGAACCAGGTCAGTGTATTTGCTATAAATGACCTAAAATGTTTAAACACAAACAGACTTTAAGAAAAGCATAGAATGAAAAGAAGCAACCTCATTAAGTCATTTCAGATGTCAACATGTCCTCTCTCAGCACATTTATAAATTTAGGACATTTGGATTTTGTCTTTTAGATTTTAAACCCAAGTGAGCTTAAAATATATACACAAATTGCTACCCTAGTTATAGTAATAATTTTCCTTGACCCCATGCATTTAGATTATTTGAGATGGTCTAATAAAGTCAGCATCCAATTAAACTGTGCCAAAAAAATCTTATGCATCTTATGCCTGTTTTTGAGGCTTATCAGGACTTGAAATTAATGATGATATAAACTGCCTATAGCCCCATTATCTTGCATTACAAATTCTTCAGAATTTAAATCAGGTTATCAAATAGCATCTGAATTCATAATTCATTGGGCCTGTAAAATTACACTGACTTCATCCCACTTGTATTTCTCTTTTCTAGTATCAACTTATTCCTAGACTAAGAAAATAAACATGTGCCATAGTCAAAAACTCTGGAAAACTTTCTTCCATGAAAAGACAAAAAGGGAAAACAAAATAATAAAAAAAAAATTTATTCTATATATACACAACTTATTTTATAACCATTATCCAAATTTACAACTGTATTTGATTTCAACTAAGTCCATCATGGTTTCTATTAGGCTGACACTGATACAGGAGGCCCCCCCAACAGAATACTACTTACTTTCATAACCATTTGTACTTCTCAAATATTTTCATACAAAGTTACATAGCTGATTTTCAAGTAAAAAAGAAATACTGGAAATTCAATAAATAATGATGCTTTGGTTAGAACTTATTGACAGACAGGCCCAGGGTGGTGGCTCATGCCTGTAATCTTAACACTCTGGGAGGCTGAGGGGGGTGGACTGCTTGAGCTCAGGAGTTTGAGACCAGCCTGAGTAAGCAGGAGATCCTGTCTCTACTAAAATATCGAAAAATGTAGTCAGGCCTAGTGACAGGTGGCTATAGTCCCAGCTATTCACGAGGCTGAGGCAAGAGGATGGCTTGAGCCCCAGAATTTGAGGTTGCTGTAGGATATGATGATGACATGGCATTCTACTAAAAAAAAAAAAAAGAAGAAAAGGAAAGAAATTGACACAAAACAAAGAACTTATGAATATGAAAGAAAATCAAATTCTTAGGTGATGAGTTCTTTAAAAATTTTCTGCAGAAGAAAACTGTTTACTAATACAAGTCAAAGTCTTATATTAATAATTACATTCAGGGTGGAGCCTGTGGCTCAGAGGAGCAGGGTGCTGGCCCCATATGCCAGAGGTGGCAGGTTCAAACCCAGCCTGGCCAAAGAAACCCAAACTGCCAAAAAAAAAATTGC
Organism: Arctocebus calabarensis; assembly: GCA_963573935.1. Taxonomy (NCBI): domain Eukaryota; kingdom Metazoa; phylum Chordata; class Mammalia; order Primates; family Lorisidae; genus Arctocebus; species Arctocebus calabarensis. Next base: position 22,128 of record CAUYON010049140.1, read on the forward strand.
ATTCAATCATATGGTATTCCTTAAAACATTTCAAAGGAAATGCATGCTATTCCTAATTTCCCATTTCAAAAGACAGTAAAAAACACTTTTTGACTTAAATGACCTGACCTGATTTTTCTACACATTCAATCTCCCCTTATAACTGTCTCTCTCTCTCATTAGGCTTCATTCACAATGGTACTTTTGTTTCTTAAACATAACGTGCTTTTCCCCAATTCTGGACCTTCACAGGGTGGTGTTCCCAGTTCTTAAAGTGAGTTCTCAATCTCTATCTCAGATTAAAGTTCCAGCACTGGTGAGGTGCTGACTACGTCTGCTAAAGTAGCAATCCCTTCCTACCCATTCTACTCCATAGTACTCTGTTTACTGTCTTCAAAGCATTGTTCACAGTATGAAATTATTTATCTACTTTATTTAATCTGTCTCTTCTATTAAAATAATAGCTAATATTTATTGAACACTTTTTATGTCACTTTTAAAGCTATATATTAACTAATTTAACTTTTGTATGAAAACTACAAGGTATGCACAATGATTATACTTCTATTACTGATGAGAAATCTCTTATTGATTTATGTATCTCCAGTGTCTACCTATAATGGTGCCTGGTCTATATCCAGTCATTTTTTTTCTTTTAATCCTATCTCAAGTATTTATTTACAAGAAAAAAACAAAAAACCCAAAAAACTAGGTCTTCTTAAAAATAGTTCCTTGGCCCTGAGTGTAGCTTCTCTGTGATGAGATTATTTAAAGTAAATTTTATTTTTGGTCTCTGGATTACTTTGTAAACAGGGCCACCCTATATCTGGATGGCAAATGCTAGCTTTGTACTTAATCTAGGGCAGAAGAAGTTTGTGTAACTTATTATAGTCAAATGAACTATTAAAATAAGTATGTATGTAAGTAGTCTTGTCAGTACATGGAAAAATTATAATAGACTATAGGTAAAATTAAAAGTTGATTTTTTCAGGGCTCTGGAATCGCAGATTTTAAAAATTTATCAGTATCTATAGAACATACTATAATTGTTTTTAAAATGCAAAACAAGTAAGAATACTTAGTATATACAAGCTATCACAAATTTAGGGAATTTCAAAGGAAAAATCAATGCTTGACACTGAAGTTAGTGTTAAGTATACTGCAATATACTTTTTTTGTGAGAGTCTTATTGTCATCCTGGGTAGAGTGCTGTGGCATCAGCCTAGTTCACAACAACCTCAAACCCTTAGGCTCAAATGATCCTCTTGCCTCAGCTTCCCAAGTAGCTAGGACTATAGGTGCTCACCACAGAGCTGGTCTAGTTTTTCTATTTTTAGCAGGGATGGGTTCTCACTCTTGCTCAGGCTGGTCTCAAACTCCTGAGCTCAGGCAAACTGCCCACCGAGGCCTCCCAGAGTGCTAGGATTACAGGCATGAACCACCACTCCTGGCTTTCACTGTTTCTTTTAACATAAACCAATGGCAAGAGATTTGTCATTTTCACGAAAAAGAAAAAAATTTCTTCAGAAAATAAGTATCATTGAGAAAAATAAAATCAATGAGAACATTACCTTGTCTTTTGACTGTCCTTGTCGGGCAATTGCATCATACTTAATCTTCCCTTCAGGATCCACCTGAATGGCCAACGCATTTGACATTTTTTTCTTTCGTCCCATATCCAATGGATACTGGGCCACGTGTATTTCTGGGAAAGCACCTCCATCTCCAAAATCCTATATTGAAAAAAAAGAAAGAAAAAGAAAAAAAGTACTATTTAGTAGTGATTTGAGATTCAAGATATATTCATCCATTCAACAAATAATTATTGAGTTCTTAGTATGCTAGATGCTGGAGAATCAGCAGAGGTCCCTGCCCATTGTGGAGTTTATATTCTGCCATACAAAGATACAAAAACATACTCTTTTGGTTTGTGAAAAATAACATGAAGGCCAGAGAGGGACTGGAAAGAGGGACTACTTTCAATAGGGTGGTTGGGATAGCTTTTGTGATGAAGTAATATGTGAGCTAAAGTCTGAATGATGAGGAAGCAATTATGGGAAAATCTGAGGAAAGCATTAATAGCAAAGCAAATAGCAAGTGCGTTGCTAGCATGAGCTTGGTATATTTTAGGATATGAGAGTTCAGTGGGGTTGACAGCTTCTTAAGAACAGTGAAGCTAACACACTGGTTGAACGGGTAGACAAACACCAGACCATGAAGGGTCTCCTAGGCCATGGCAAGGAATCTGGATTTTATGTACGTAGCAGGAAGAAAGTAAGCAAAATGTTTAAAACAAGGCAAAGATTTTCATTTTAGTATATACCTATGTTTTAGTGAGGAATAGATGAAGCTATACTTAAGAGTGGAAATATGAAGAATTTTTTCTTAGAATCGGATTTTATTAACATGTTATCATTTATTCACTGTTATGTGAGAAACGTAATAGAATAGGAACAACCCCAAAATGAGTTTATCACATTTCTACTAGAAATTACATACAATTATTTAGGAGAGAATCAAGATTTCTAAGGCAGAAGAAGCCAAACAAAGTCTGTCAATAAAGTTTAATATTTAAAAAACATGTTATCAATAAACCTAAGTATAATTTTTTTGTTTGTTTTATTTTTTGAGACAGAGCCTCAAGCTGTCGCCCTGGATAGAGTGCAGTGGCATCACAGCTCACAGCAACCTCTGCCTCTTGGGCTCAAGCAAGTCTCTTGCCTCTGCCCCCCAAGTAGCTGGGACTACAGGCACCCGCCACAACGCCCAGCCATTTTTTGGTTGCAGCCGTCATTGTTGCTTGGCGGGCCGGAGCTGGATTTGAACCCGCCAGCTCAGGTATACGTGGCTAGCGCCTTAGCCCATTAAGCCACAGGTGCCGAGCCCTAAGTATAATTTTTAAAGTTTTAAAATATTTAATGCCATTTGTTTAGTTCCTCTTAATTTAAAAAATATAATACACTGGCCAGGTGTGTGGCTCACACCTGTAATCCCAGCACTCTGGGTGGACTGCCTGAGCCAGAGCAAGACCCCGTTTCCAAAAATACCCAGGCATTATGGCAGGCACCTGTAGTCCCAGCTACTTGGGAGGCTGAGGCAAGAGAACTGGTTGAGCCCAAGAGTTTGAGGTTGTTGTGAGCTGTAATCCATGGTACTCTACCAAGGATGACAAAGTGAGACTCTGTCTCAAAAACAAACAAAAAAAACCCACCACAAACAAACAGTAATTCCCACTTATGTCACTTAATCCGGATAGCTTTTATTTTCATAGGGAAAAAAATTAAGGTAATTTTCCCCAAGATCATAACAGCTAGCATATGCAGGAATCGAAGTCAGATCTTTTGGCTCCAAAAAGCTTTGTTTCAGGCTTTTGTTTTGTTTTGTTTTACAACTTTTCAGTTTTAAAATTTAGAGATAAGGTCTCCCTGTTTCCCAGGCTGAAGCACAGTCATAGCTGTCTGTGACCTCCAACTCCTGGGCTCAAAGAGTTCTCCTACATAGCCTCTAGAGTAACGCACACCAACATGGTAGGCTAATTAAAAAAAGTTTGTGCGTATGTAAAGGTGGGGTCTCTCTATGTTGTCCAGGCTGGTCTCAACTGATCCTCTCACCTGGGCCGGCCAAAGTGCTTGGGATTATTGGTGTGAGCCACTGTATCTAGTTAGTTTTGTATTTTCCTTTTTTTTTTTTTTTTGACAGAGTCTCACTATGTCACCCTTCCTCAAGTGCCATCATGTCATAAATTACAGCAACCTCCAACTCTTGGGCTTAAGTGATTGTTTTGCCTCAGGCTCCCAAGTAGCTGAGACCACAGGCGCCTACCACAAGGTCTGGCTATTTTTGTTGTTGTAGTTGTCATTGATATTTAGCTGGCCCAGGCCAGGTTCAAACCCGCCAGCCTCAGTGCATTGTGGCTGGTACCATAACCACTGTGCTACGGGCACCGAGCCTGTATTTTCTTTTTTGAGACAGAGCCTCAAGCTGTCACCCTGGGTAGAGTGACGTGGCATCACAGCTCACAGCAACCTCCAATTCCTGGGCTCAAGCGAGTCTCTTGCCTCTGCCTCCCAAGTAGCTGGGACTACAGGCGCCCGCCACAACGCCCGGCCATTTTTTGGTTGCAGCCATCATTGTTGTTTGGCGGGCCCTGGGGGCTGGATTCGAACCCGCCAGCTTAGGTGTACGTGGCTGGCGCCTTAGCCCGTTGAGCCACAGGCGCCGAGCCTGCTCTTTACAAGTTTTAAGACCCTGAGGATGGACAGGGTAGAACATGATATCAGAATCCAGAGACCCAAGAAACAAACTGCTGGGGGTTGGGGGGTGGAGCCCCATAGATATGATCTGAATGTCACATCTGCCTCTTAGCCATAGAGTGACTTCAAGTGAGTGGTGTAGCTCTATGAGCTCCATTTCTGTATCTGTGAAACAGAATGAATAAATTTTCAGGCCCTTACTAGGCATTCATTTCACAATGTGCCTGGCTCCAGGGGATGGCCTATCCTCCTCACCTCAGGTGGCAACAGGCCACACTCCACAATCCCCCAGACTCACTGGTGGCACTAACTCCCCATCCACTCCTGAGGGACCAAGTGTTAAGAAGGCTGGGGCTTGGATAGGAAAGGAAAGCAAGATGAAGATGGGATGGGGCAAGGTGGTCCTACCAATAGGTACATGGATCCTAAAAAGAAAACAGCTATGAAGATCAGGACCAGTCTGGGAGAGGGTTTTAGGGGCTAGAGCAATTGTGTAATCCCCATATCTGGACAAATATGTACCCTGCTATGGGTGGGGCTGAACTGTACATACCCACTGTGCCTCTGGCATGTCAGGATCTGAACAAGGTGATAGCTAGAGATTCCAGCTGAGGCGGGCAGCTGGGTGGTACAAGCCAGATGGAAAACGGGCTCCATGCCTGAATATGGAATCATGGTCTGTTTTCTGGCCGAAGGACAGACCCTCTGTGTTTAGGAAGCAGCATCTCTGCAAAGTTGAGGGTTTTCTCACACCTCCCACACTGGGCTCCATCTGTGTTTGTGCAGCATTCAAAGCATAGGACATGAACTTGGGCAGATATGGGCAAATCATGCCTTCTAAGCCTCAGATTTTAAGATACCAGTGAAACACTTGAAAATAACACTTCCGTCTGAGTGCAGTCCTGTGAGAAGAGCAGCATAATGAGACATCATCTCCAACAACAAAAAGCACTTCCCAGACAAGGCCCTGGGGCATCACTGTTCACAGTTAAGATGTCTCCTGCTGCCTGGGGAACTGTCCATGCAGACATTTTAAGGACGAGTCTCTTATCACATAAAGGTTTTTATTGAACTCAAACTTAGGGGCTCCAAAGCCTGAGAAAGACACGGGAAGCTGGGGTGTGCACCCAAAGGCACAGGCCTACCCCAGGGCCCCACTCCCCACCCCACCTACCCTCTTACCCGCTCCTGACTCACATGAGGGTCTCAGCAGCTACCAGTCTAAGCTACCCCACTCTAAGTAACCTTCCCTCTCCCACCCCCACCCCCCATCGACTCTAGCAGGCCAGGCACCCACCCACCAAAGAGCATGCTGCCAGCTCTCTGCTGACCCCTCTCTGAGCCTCCTGTGCCTGTCTGGCTTCCCTCCAACCCCAATTCGTAGCCCATTTCCTATACGTCTCCAGGGCACGTCACTTCCTCCACTCTGGCCCTCTTTTCCCAGAATCTTCAAGCTTCCATTCCCCTCCAGCTCTTCCACTATCCTCTATCCCCTAGCTCCCTGTCCCCTCCTTTTCTGTCTGCACATCCCACCCATGCTGGGGCCCCAAGTCAGCGCCGGCCAGCTGCATGGGTCCGCTGGTGGCGGATGAGGTCAGAACTCTGTGAGAAGGCCTTTCCACAGTCATCACACTTGTAGGGCCGCTCACCGCTGTGGACACGGTGATGCTGCAGCAGCGTGGAAGAGCGGCAGAAGCCCTTGCCACACACGGCACACCTGTAAGGCCGTTCGCCTGTGTGGGAGCGCTGGTGCTGAATCAGCGTGGAGGAGCGATTGAAGGTCTTGCCACAGTCAGGGCAGCTGTAGGTGCGGCCTGGCAGATGGGTGCGTGCGTGGATGGCCAGCACAGAGCTCTGGCCAAAGCGCTTGCCACACTCAGGGCACTTGAACGGCTTCTCACGGGCATGGCTGCGGGCATGAGGGATAAGTGCTGACCGCTGGGAGAAGCTCTTGCCACAGATGCCACAGCTGAAAGGCCTTTGGCCAGTGTGCACCCTCTGATGGCTGCGCAGGGACGAGTTCTGGCTGTAGCACTTGCCGCACTCGGTGCAGCTGTAGGGCCGCTCATGGCTGTGGGTGCGCTGGTGCCGCAGGAGGTAGGAGCTGTCCCCGAAGGCCTTGCCACAGTGTGGGCACTTGTAGGGCTTCTGGCCAGAGTGGGTGCGCTGGTGGCGAAGCAGGTAAGAGCTGTCAGCAAAGGCCTTGCCGCAGCGGGGACATTTGTAGGGCCGCTCACCTGTGTGTGTGCGCTGGTGTTTGATGAGGTCAGAGCTCTGGGAGAAGGCCTTGCTACAGACCTCACATTTATAGGGCTTCTCACCAGTATGGATGCGCTGGTGCTGGATCAGGGTGGAGCCTCGCCCAAAGCTCTTCCCACAGATACCACAAATGTTAGGCCGAGGGCCCTGCCCACCCCTGGCCCGGCCACCCCTTCGGCCTGAACCCCGAAGGGCTCCTGTCAGACCCAGGGGATTCTGAAGCATCTCAAACTGGGGTGTAGCCAGCAGGGCTCCTGTGGGCATCTCAAAAGGTGGCCCTATGGGCAGGCCCCCTGTGGGCTGCTTCCCAAACTCCTGAGTGAAGGAGTCCAGGGGGTGAACTCCTAAGGGGATATTCAAGGAATTCTTTTCCTCAGGATTCAGAAGCATCTCTGCATCTTCCTGGAATTTGGAACTTTGAGTTTCAAATTCAGAGCTCTGGGTTTTAAACTCAGGATTCTGGGAGTCAAACCCTGGGCTCTGGGATTCATACCTAGAGCTCTGAGATTCACATCCAGGGCTCTTGGGTTCATACCCAGGGCTCCGAGGTTCATATCCAGGGCTCTTGGGTTCACACCCAGGGCTCTGGGGTTCAAACTCAGGGCTCTGAGAATCTGAATCAGGGCTTCTGGGTGCAAATTCAGGGCTTGGGGGCACAAGCCCAGGGCTTCGGGACTCAAACCCCGGACTTTCAGGCTCAAACCTGGGGCTTTGGGGTTCAAACTCTGGGCTTTGTGGCTCAAACCCAGGGCTTTGGGGTTCAAGTCCAAATGGTATCTCTTCAACTTCATAGTCTCCAGTGCCTTCTTGCTGGGAAATTTCCTCTTCCTCATTCTCATTCAGGTTGCCTGCAGGATCAGAGAGTTACAGAAACCCAGGTTGTGGAAGACCCTGGAAAATCATTTGGTTCATTAGCTTCTCCAAACCTCCCCCCTTCCTCATGCAAGGTCGCTAGCCCTTGAACAGGTGCTGAAATTCCCACGCCCACCTTAGCTGACTCAGAACACCCAGTCCCTGGCCCCCACCTCCTTCAAGTCCCAGATGTCCCAAGCCCCAGGTTCTCTTTCCTTCCCAAGAACCAAAGTCCCTTCTCCCACTCCCAGGTTCACTCCTAGGAGGGGCGGTCCCTCCTCACCTTTGAGGGACCTTTCAGGGCTTCCCATTTCGTCAGGACTCTGCATATCCTGGGGCTTCAGGACCCACGGCGACGCCTCCCGCTCCATTCCCGCAGGCTTTCAGGGCAGCGAAGGCGGAGATGGTGGACGATCCTGCGACCTGGCGCGACTGCCCTGAGACCCAGGCCCGCGCTACCTCCCTCTCAGCACCACCAAAGGGACGCGGCTGCCCAGCCCCGGCCGGTGAGGCCGGACGTCTTGACCCTGGGCCTCTCCGGCCCGCCGAGCCCCTCCCCTACCCGCGGCCCCGCCCCCTTTCCAAGGTCTCGGTTTGCCCTGTGGCCCTCACAGGCCCCTACACGTCGTGGCCTCGGAGATGAGGGGCCTCACGACTCGCCTTGCCACCCCAAGACACCGCTCCCCGCCCAAGACCCCACCGACTGGCCCCCCGGCCGGGTTGCGGCTGTCCAACTCCCCTCCTCCCCCCGCACAGGAAGTGTCCGTCCGCGGCCAGTTCCCCCCGCTGGTTAGAGCCGCGGCCGCTCTAGGAGCCGCTGGAGGTGGAAACTCGTTGGCATTAACCCTGGGCTGGATGGCCCCGGCACTAGAGGGAGGACCAGGCGCCCTAGAGACTGCAGGAGGGTCTGGGGCAGTTTGTATGCCTATGTTCTAGGTCTCCGTCAGTCCAGGGACCTGTCTGTCCGTCTCCCGAGCTCTACATCCGTCAGCCTGTGTGGCCAAGGGCGAGTCGACAAGCGAGACCAAGGTCAGCGAGAAGGAGCGACGCTTCCCGGCGCCAGCGGAGGCGGTGTCTAGATCCTCTCCCCTCCCGCGCCTCCGGGTCAGCTCTGGCCGCGCCTCGGGAAACTGGACCGACTCCCCCTTGGCCTCATCGAGATTCTTAAGCCTGAACCCCCTTCTTGAACTCCAGGCTCCCACAACGTGCCCACCCCTTTTGGCCCCCTCCCTTCCCTGCTCTCCCTAATCCTCCCCACCACCCTCCTCGGGGAGGACTAAGATTGTTGCCAAGGTGACAGCCCCTCCTCCTATTTCCAGAGGCACCGCCCCGCCTCCCAGGGAACTCAACGATTGGCCGATGGAGCTCGTGCTCTTGCCGCCCCGCCTAGTCCAACCCCACGGGCTTCTAGGCGTTAATGGTCGCCAGGGAACGAGGGACACCTTTCTGATTGGCTGGAGACGCTCAAGCCGGTTCCACCCCCCCTGCCCCCCCCCCCGTGTGCCAGAAGCGCCTGCAGGAATGAGTGGGAGGGAAGTTCCTGTCTCCCCTCTAGCCGGGACTGTACTTCCAAATTTTTCCACCCCCATTCACCTTTCGTTATGTTTTATCTTTCTTAACAATGAAAGCCAAGAGAGCTTTGGACCGACACCCTCCTCCTCCACTCTCCCTTAACACCCCTTCCTGGTACTTTCCGCTTCCCACAGATCCAACTGCCGAAAGAGCCAGTCCAGGAATCCTCCTGAGGAGAGACGCCTCTTTCTTTTCTATTACGCTGCATCTTCCCTTCACCTTCTCCCAAACCTGAGTTTAACTCAACCCCTGTGAGCCTTAGTCCATGGTTTCTCTATTTCCTTTTTTTTAAATTTATAAATACATGTATTTTATTATTCTTCATTACATTATTTCCCCTCCCCACCCCCCAGGTTTCTCTATTTTCTTATAGGAAGGCAGGATTCCTTCTGATGAGGGAGGAATTCAGAAGAGTTCAGGAGGGGAATTGGACAGAGAGCGAACCATCTATCCTTAAGGCATCTAAGAACTCTTCAGGCATAGCTAACTTAAATAGAGGCTTGCAGAGGAAGGGAACCTAAGAAACACTGCCCCAGGTGCAGCTTTGAATTGAGAAAGTAACTCTGCAAAGACAACTTAATGCCACCCCGCCCCCCAGAGTCTCAAGCCGTTGCCCTGGGTAGAGTGCTGTTGTGTCACAGCTCACAGCAATCTCAAACTCTTGGGCTTAAGCAATTCTCTTGCCTCAGCTTCCCAGTAGCTGGGACTACAGGCGCCCGCCCGGCTATTTTTTTGTTGCAGTTTTCGTTGTTTAGCAGGCCAGGGCCAGGCTTGAACCTGCCACCCTTGGTGTATGTGACTGGCGCCCTGTCAACTGAGCTACGGGCACCGCCAATACCATCCAGTTCTTTTCCTTTTACTTTTACTCTCCGTGCTGAAACAAGCTTGATAACCTTCTTCTTTTTTTTTTTTTTGTGGAGACAGAGTCTCACTCTATCACCCTTGGTAGAGTGCGGTGGAGTCACAGCTCACAGCAACCTTCAGCTGTTGGGCTTAAGCGATTCTCTTGCCTCAGCCTCCCAAGTAGCTGGGACTACAGGTGCCCACCACAGCGCTCGGCTAATTTTTGATGCAGTTCAGCCGGGACTGGGTTTGAGCCCGCAGCCCTCGGTATATGGGCCTGGCGCCCCATCGGATAGGGCGCCAGGCCCATATACCGAGGGCTGCGGGCTCAAACCCAGCCCCTGCCAAACTGCAACAAAAAAAAAAATAGCCAGGCGTTCTGGCAGGCACCTGTAGTCCCAGCTACTCAGGAGGCTGAGGCAAGAGAATCGCCTAAGCCCAGGAGTTGGAGGTTGCTGTGAGCTGTGACACCCGAGCACTCTACCGAGGGCGATAAACTGAGACTTTGTCTCTTAAAAAAAAAAAAAAAAGAGAGAGAGAGAAAGAGGGCAGCGCCTGTAGCTCAAAGGAGTAGGACACCGGCCCCATATACTGGAGGTGACGGGTTCAAACCCGGCCCCAGCCAAAAACAAAAAAAAAGAGAGAGAGAAACAAAAGTTCCTTCCCGAACACTTTTCTCTCTGGCTTGGTACTGGTAGCACAGTTATTACGGCATAGGCCACATATACCGAGGCTGGCAGGTTCAAACCCAGCCCAGGCCAGCTAAACGACAATGGCAACTGCAACCAAAAAATAGCCAGGCATTGTGGCAGGCACCTGTAGTCCCAGCTACTTGGAAGGCTGAGCTAAGAGAATCACTTAAGCCCAAGAGTTTGAGGTTGCTGTGAGCTATGACAGCACAGCCCTCTATGGAGGGCAGCATAATGAGGGCAGCTCTATCTCAAAAAAAAAAAAAAAACCATTTTTCTCTGACCTCACTATTCTCTGCTTCTCACCAGAAAATTCATTCAGGGGAGGAGCCACACCTTACAAAATGTGTGGCAAGGTCTCAAGCCACAGCCCTGAGAAGGTCCATTGCCTGTACTCTTCCTACCAGGAGACACAAGCCCCAAACAAGTATGGCAGAAGTTGGACCAGGATTTCATTGCTGCTCTAGCATCAGCATTTCCATGTGGAAATTCACTAGTGACTAGAATGAAAGAGTGGCAGACTTACAGCCAGCCTCTAGGCACCACAGTTCTCTCTATATAAAGGGATGTCGGCAGGCACCCAGGCTCTGCCAGCCATACCCCCGCAGTAGTGAGAGGCTCTGAGTCAGGATAGCCTTTGACAGGATAGCCTTTGCAACTTGACCCAGAACCACTTAATTAAAGGTAGAAGAAATTTGGGAGTCTACCAGCCTTGTTCTCCCATTGCATCCATGGTGAAGAGGAGCTCTGTACATGTCCTGAGTTGAGTGTCACTTTGTCCACAGCATCACCCCTGGTGCCCAGCAGCACAGAGCCATTTAGTGTACAGCCAAGGCTATGGTCCAATCACTGCAGGGCCCAGGCTAGGGAGAGCCCTCACAAAGGTTCTTGGTATGAGAGGGACTTCTGCATGAACTGCTGCCTTCCTGTATGCATAGCTGAAGCCCTATAAAAGCTTTCTGTCGGATGCTAGATTAGATACTCTATATATTCAACATGATTCCACGTACCCAGGAGACCAACCATGGGACAAAGCCCTTTGGGAAGAACAAAGGAAATGGAAGTCTTTGTGTGGGGGTGGGTCAACCTGTGGCCTCACATTTAGGACAGATCCTGGGACCAGATAGTACTTACAAGCAACTAGAAAATAACATATTGGGCTGGGCACGGCTCATGTCAGTCATCCTAGAACTCTGGGAGTCTGAGGCAGGAAGATCACTTGAGCTGAGGGGTTCAAGACTAGTCTGAGCAAAGGCAAGAGCAAGAGCCCATTTCTACAAAAATTAGAAAAACTAGTGTACAACTGTAGTCCTAGCTATGTGGGAGGATTGCGTGAGCCCGGAAGTTTGAGATTGCAGTGAGCTATGGTGATACCACTGCATTCTACCCAAGGTGACAGAACAAAATTTCTGTCTCCAAAAAAAAAGAAAAAAAAAAGTTCAGGCCAGGCACAGTGGCTCATGCCTGTACTCCTAGCACTCTGGGATGCCGAGTCGGGTGGATTGCTTGAGCTCACAAGTTCAAGACCAGCCTGAACAAAAGCAAGACCCCAGACTCTACTAAAAATAGGAAAACTAAAGCAAGAGCATCACTTGAGCTATGACACCACAGCACTCTGCCCAGTGTGAAAGCTTGAGACTTGATCTCAAAAAATAAAACAGTTCTGATCAGTGGTTCTCTCAAACTTTCACAGGCATAAAATTCCAACCCTGAGATTCGGATTCAATAGGTGAGGAGCAGGGCCTGGGGGATAGCCACACATTTTTAAGATACCCCAGGTGGGCTCAGCGCCTGTGGCTCAATGGGCTGGAGCGCCAGTCACGTGCACCTGAGCTGGCGGGTTCGAATCCAGCCCAGGCCCACCAGACAACAATGACGGCTGCAACCAGGAAATGGCCAGGCGTTGAGGCAGGTGCCTGTGGTCCCAGCTACCTAGGAGGTGGAAGCAGGAGTCTCGCTTGAGTCCAGGGAATTGGAGGTTGCTGCGAGCTCTGATGCTACAGCACTCTATCCAGGGTGACAGCTTGAGGCTCTGTCTCAAAAAAAAAAAAAAAAAAAATTAAGATACCCCATGCGATTCTGTGGCAGAGAGGCCTTACTTTGGAAATACTGACCTAGAGTAGGTTTTTAGCTTAAGTCACAAACCTCTGTATGTGACTATTTCTAGAAAAACACATACACAAACATTCCAAGGAATTTTAGGGGTCTTCAGAGCTCAGATTAATACCTACAGTCATTTTATTTATTTATTTTTGAGACAGAGTCTCACTTTTGTTGTCCTGGGTTAGAGTGCAGTGGCATCATCATAACTCACTGCAGCTTCAAACTCCTGAGCTAATGCAATCCTCCTGCTTAAGCCTCCCAAGTAGCTAGGACTAGAGGCACACCACTACACCTTATTAATTTTCCTATTTTTAGTAGATAAGGGGTCTCACTCTTGCTCAGGCTGGTTACAAACAATGCACCCGCCTCAGCCTCCCAAAGTGCTAGGATTACAAGTGTGAGACACCATACCCAGCCCTCTACCTTTTTTGAGATAGCGTCTCACTTTGTTGCCCTAGAAGAGTGCTGTAGCTCACAGCAAACTCAAACTCTTGGGCTCAAGCAATTCTCTTGCCTCAGCCTCCCAAGTAGCTGGGATGGACTACAGGCACCCACCACAACCCCTGGCTATTTTTAGAGACAGGTTCTCACTCTGGCTCAGACTGGTCTTAAACCTGTGAGGTTAGGCAATCCACCAGCCTCAGCCTCCCAGAGTGCTAGGATTACACGTGTGAGCCACTGTGCCCAGCCCTCTACCTTCATTTTGAATGTCACAAATAAACTAGGGATAGGCCACATGGCCATGACCTTCACATCTCACCCTGCCCTCAGGGTGAGGCTTTTCTGTAATGCAGCCCTGAGAAAACTCTTCCCAGTTTAAATTCTCCTGCAGCACCACTTTAATGACCTGTGGTAGCAGAGAAAAAAGGGAACTCTGCCTCTAATGAAAGTGAGGAGCTGAAAATGGAGTGGGGCTGAAGCTTAGGGATTTCATGACACTAAAAAATTGATGAAATGGTGGAAAGCTGGGTCATGGAAGCAGGACGCGGAGAAGCAGGGTCTGGTTTCTGGGCCCTAAGCAAGTTCTGTAAACTTCAAAGCACTCAGAGATCTCTTAAGTAGTAATTATGTCACCTTTAATCAGCAAGTTGGCAGGGTCTGGATCGGCTTTAAGTATGGGCAAAACTGGGCTTTCCCAGGCAGCGCAGAGGGCTAGGAGTGGGGATGCAGTTGTGCACTGGAAATAAAAAGTAGGTAGCTCCTATTGCCACTTGGGTGCCTTTATTCATCCCAAGTCCCCCTTCTGACAAGGTAGACACAAATTAATCTGCCTAAGAAAGCTTAGGGTCGTGGAGCCCTAACATGAGATTTGAAGATGAGGTCGGAATCCAGTTTGTTCATTACTTTATCTGAACAGTGCCTTATCTCCAAATTTTCTACCTGTCTTACAAGTTTCTCCAGGTTAGGGCAGCACCTGTGGCTCAGTGAGTAGGGCACTGGTCCCATATACTGAGTGGTGGGTTTGAACTCGGCCCCGGCCAAACTGCAACAAAAAATAGCCAGGTGTTGTGGCGGGCACCTGTAGTCCCAGCTACTCTGGAGGCTGAGGCAAGAGAACCGCCAAAGCCCAAGAGCTGAAGTTGCTGTGAGCTGTGACGTCACAACGCTCTACCGAGGGCAATAAAGTGAGACTGTTTCAAAAAAAAAAAAAAGTTTCTCCAGATTGACAAGTCTGGTTTCTTCCTAAGGCAGGACATAGGGCTGAGATGGGCAAATAAGGCAAGGAAACAAAGGCCAGCAGAGAACATAAGCTCTTGCAGCTTACTCCTCTTATGAGGTGAGGTGCTACCCTGACCAGAAGCAAGACAGGGTCTGCACATGGCTACTGGCTTCCCTCACAGATAAGGCTGGACTTTGACCACAGGTGGAGTCACAGGCGACAGGTGAGGAATTCTGTACAGTTTGGGACTACATAGAGGTAGTCCCGTCTGGCAACAAATCTAACACCAAATGTTCCTGGCCTAGTCCCCTTCTGTTCATGGTGCACCCAAAGACAGCAAAGATACTAGCTTTGGTATTGTTTGCTTTGGGACTGTCATCTCTGGCTGGTTTCTCTATTGCCTTGGTCTTTAGTGTGGCTGTTTTGTCAGACTCATCTGGTACCTGGGCTTTCCTGACACTTGACCAATCTGTCCCAACCCAGTTCAGTCCATAGGTATTATCACAGCAGGTGGGCAGATGCCTCCAGAACCCTGGAGAACATTGGCGAAGAATTCAGGAGGGATGTAGCAGAGACAGCAATAAGATAAGAACCCTGTTATGGGCTGGGCGCCCGTAGCACAGCGGTTATGGCGCTGGCCATATGCACCAAGTCTGGAGGGTTCGAATCCAGCCCAGGCCAGCTAAACGACAACTGCAACAAAAAATAGCTAGGCGTTGTGGTGGGTGCCTGTAGTCCCAGCTACTTGGAGGCTGAGGCAAGAGAATCACTGGAGCCCAAGAGTTTGAGGTTGCTGTGAGCTGTGATGCCACAGCACTATACTGAGGGGCTACATAATGAGACTGTCTCAAAAAAAAAAAAAAAAAAAAGAACCCTGTTATGTGTATATATGTGACCTTGGACAGATTGCTGTACCTTCCCTGGTCTTTGTCCCCGAACACAAAAGGTTAGAAAAGCTAAGATCTCTTCCAGTTCAAAAATGTGATGAGGCCCTCCTAGCTGAGTCTAGGATGGCTAAAAAGGCCTTGGGATGCCCAAGGAGGACTACAGAGAATTCTAGGACCTTTCTCTTCAAAAACGGCCAGTCAGTTGAGAGTGGGACTGTGGCACAGTTGATATACCATTTGGTTTGGAATTAAAGACTCAGTCCTGACTGCCTCTTTTATCAGTTGCTTTCTTCCCTAGGTAGTTACAAAGGTGAAATTAGTTGATGGACAAGATAGTACTCTGTAAACAATAAAATGTGACACAAGCAAAGAGCTAAAAATAAAACCTGCTTTTACTTTTCTTTTGCCACCAGTTCACATATGTGCTGTCTACCTGCCATCCTTTCTCTCTGATTCCAGAAAACCCAAATGCTGTAGGCCACAGTTTGCAAATTAAAATAACCATGGGAGGCTCAGCGCCTGTGGCTCAACGGGCTAAGGCGCCAGCCACGTACACCAGAGCTGGCGGGTTCGAAGCCAGCCAGGGCCAGCCAGACAACAATGACGGCTGCAACCAGGAAATGGCTGGGCGTTGTGGCAGGTGTCTGTAGTCCCAGCTAGTTGGGAGGCGGAGGCAAGAGACTCGCTTGAGCCCAGGAATTGGAGGTTGCTGTGAGCTGTGATGCTACAGCACTCTGTCCAGGATGACAGCTTGAGGCTCTGTCTCAAAAATAAAATAAAATAAAATAACCATGGGAACACAGCCGGTCCCATGGCATGAATAGAAAATGCCAGATAGAGAAACCCTGCTTTGAGAGAGTTATAGGTTCAAGAAATACTTCACAGTCTGGGCATTATGGCAGGCACCTGTAGTCCCAGCTACTTGGGAGGCTGAAGCAAGAGCATCGCTTGAGCCCAAGAGTGTGAGGTTGCCATGAACTCATGAGCTGTGATGCCACGGCCCTCTACCGAGGGCTACATAGTGAGACTCTGTCTCAAAAAAAAAAAAAAAAAGAAAGAAAGAAAAAAAGAAAAAGAAATACTTCACGTTTTTCTTTGATCTACTTTAAGCACCAAAAACACTAAACATGAGCCATGACAAATGGAACCTGATGCTCGGTCAGGAGTCAGTAAGGAGTTGCAAGGCCAAGGTAAATGGAAAACTGGCTCTGGCTTCATCCATGCAGGCAGCTGTTGCTCAGCTCTTACCACTTGTGGCTTTGTGGGAGTTGGGTCAAGCCTCCCAACCTTTGGATTTCTTAAGAGAAGTCAGAAACCAGGATTTTTGTGTAAAATAACCTGACTTTTAAATCTTGACTACTAATTTATAACACTTAAAAACTTAAAAAATACTGCCTCGGCCAAAATACATACATACATAGGACAACTGCAGGCCAGATTCAGTACATGGCCATTGGGTTTTAACTTGTACAACAAAAACAAAAAGGTTAAAACAAGGTTCTCACTTTAACATCTCTGACCTGAGAAACATTTGCTTCTCCTATATGGAGGCTTAATGGGTGGTTTTTACCTCAACCTTGCCTCAGCAAAGGGGGCCCTTTAATCTGGGGCAAGAAATCAGCAAATGAGCCTAACATGCACTGTCCTTATGCCTCAGATCCAGCTCTTACCAAGAATCCTGAGCCCTCCCTGCAGGGTTCCAGAGATTCAAGCCCCTGAGCCCATCTTGGGCCTCAGGCAATGTCTAGATCTTCACACTTTGCCTTGACACTTTTGAGGCCATCACCCACACTCCTGGAATATCTCTGGGTAGAGTTGGAAGCCAACAGGTGGGTCCAGGTCCCCTCTGCCAGGAGTCAAGGGCACAGAGAGCCCACTAGCACCCCGGCCCCTGTGCCCTGAAGCCCCTGGCCGATGGATCCACTGGTGCTTGGCCATGGCTGACTTCTGGCCAAAACACCTGCCACACTGAGGACAGGGGTAGGGACGCTCGCCACTATGAGTGCGCCTGTGAGCTGCCATCTCAGAGCTCTGGCGGAAGCAGCGCCCACAGTCTGGGCATGGGTAGGGCTTCTCGCCTGTGTGGGTGCGCACATGACGCCGAAGGTCTGAAGCGTGGGCAAAGGCCCGACCACAGTCCGAACAGGGAAAAGGGGTCTCGCCACTGTGAACCCGCTGGTGCTGGTACAGGGCAGAGCTCTGGCTGAAGCGGCGGCCGCAGTCAGCACAGAGGTAGGGCTTCTCGCCTGTATGGACCCGCAGGTGGGTGGTGAGGGCAGAGCGCTGGGTGAAGGCCCGGCCACAGTCAGCGCAGCGGTGGGGTCGCTCCCCTCGATGGGTAGCCCTGTGTTTGCTGAGGGAGGAAGCCTGGCTGAAGCCCTTGCCACAGTCTGGGCAGCAGAACGGCTTCTCGCCTGTGTGAGTGTAAAGGTGCTCCACCAATGTGGAGCGCCATGCAAAGCTCTTCCCGCACAGGGAGCAGCCATGACGCTTGTCTGTTCTTGGGACAGGGGGATGGGCACAGAGTGGGGGACGACCCCGGCCAGGGGCCTTGAATAGCTGCTTCAAACCATAAGGGAACCTATCAGAGGGCAGCTGGAGAGCCTTCAGATCAGGAGGCCAGGCAGCCATAGGAAAGATCTTCTCCAATGCTTCCGTCCCTTCTCTTTGTCTTTTCTCTTCCTTGTTTCTGGAATCTGCTGGGAAATAAGGGGAGAGCTCAGTCTCTGGTTGGACCTGGACCTTGAATCCCATACCCCACATGGTGACAGACAAGCCTCTTAGATACAGTGGCCTTCTGGACTCACGGCTCTTCCTGGGACTCAGTACAGTACAGGCAGAGGAACTAGGAGTGACACTTTTTCCTTAAATGCAGAGACAGAAAGAGTGGAGGAAGAAAACATTGTATACTGCCTCAGAACTAGTGAAATGTCCCTAGGTGAGAGAAGGAGAAATGACTTCTGAGCTGGATCATGAAAGTTGAGTGGACACTTAAGGATGCTCCAGAAGTCAGAGAGCACACAAAGGCATGAACATGGCCCACACTGACAAGTTGGGAGGTGGGGCTGCGGGCTTTGCAAAGGTTGCCAGGATGAATTGAAAGAAAGAAACAGGGAAAACCTGGTGTAGGAAGATGCAGGGGGTTGATGCAGAGGTATAGTCAACAGAGGTTAGATGTGAGGAGCCAAAGGGCCAGAGCTGGGCCCATGCTGGTGTGGTAGGGCCGCGTCACCACCGCAGCCCATTTCTAGGGTGCATCCGGAGGCCGGGTGTAATGGCCTGGGCTGGGAAAGCAACTCAGAGAAGAAGCTGTTAAGCTAATAACTGGAGTTGGCAGAGGGCACCAAGACGGGCCAGGCACAGGGAGTGACCACTACTACACCTGGGTCTGCTTCTGCCGCGCACCGAGCCACCTCAGGATCTTGGGCATCTGGACCCCACAGTTCGGCCTCTTCCTCCACCCAAGAGATGAGCGCTGGCTTGGTGCCTCCAACTCCTGCGGAAGAACGCAAACCCCACGCTGCCGGGTGGCCGCCCCACAGTCCGGTCTGCCCAGCCAAGGGCCTCCCACTCCACGTGCGCGACCCAGACCGGGCAGGGCGCACCGGGATGCGGGCCCAGGCGAACGGGGAGGGCCTCACCAAGCGCGCCCAGGTGACTGTAGGTCTCCCGCATCACGTCGCGGTACAAGGCCCTCTGCGCGGGCCGCAGACACCCCCATTCCTCTGGGGAGAAATACACGGCCACGTCGGCGAAGCTCACGGCCCCTGGGTTCCTGCGCTCGGGCCCGGCCCCGTTGGGTTCCCGGGCAGGGAGCGAGGCTAGAGGAGGTGCCATAGGAAGTGCCAGCCCCGGCGGCGGGCCAGCCACCTCCCCTTGCCGGCCCTAGGTTTGCTCAAGAACGCCCCGCAGTGCGGACTGCAGGGCCAGAGGGCCGTTATCGGGACCCGCTATCGTGGGCCACTAGAGTGGATGAAAACCAAAAGCTGGTGGCTTCAGGGACGTAATAAAAACTGGAAGATGCCATCGTAAAGGATGGCGGCAGCACCGCCTATCGAACTTTGTTCCCACGTAGTCGTGCCTACCGTGACGCCACTCGGCATCTCCCAGACGCTTTGTCTTCATACCCTCATCCAAGATGGCCGCGGCGGCTACAGGCGCCATCCCGTAAAACGCGCAGCTACCTCCAGCCGGGGTTTGCAGAACAAAGAGGAGCGCTGGAAGCCGTTGGCTCGGCCTTGGAGAATTCAGACGTTAGTTTTTGTCTTTGGACAGTTTATAATAATCGGCCTGTAGCCATCACTACCGGGCGACCATCACTGTCTCGTTCTGGCGTCATTGCAAAAACTGGGTGAGAGTATCCTTTTCCCAATACTGAGAGTAAAAAAAATGGGAAGAGAAAAAAGAGAACCTTCTTTATTGTAAGTTTATGGGACCGTAAAATTCTGGATGCTTCTATATCGTGGATGCAGCAGGTGAGAGCAAGGTAAGGTGTGCAGAAGATCACAAGGCTGCTCTTTTTCGTACAAGCGGACCCGTCCTCCACATGCTGTGTGGGGTGCCTCCCTAAGTCTAGATAGTAACTCTTGATGCAGTCTGGCTCTCCAGTACCCACCTGCCTCCCAGGCCCTGTGGTGAACATCCCACAGGCACCTTTGGCATGGCTCAAACTGAACTGCTCACCTGGGTCTTTTACCTCAATAAATGTCACCAACTCTCCTCCTAAACATCCTTCTCACTACTCTGTGCTCCCATCTGCATTCAAATACCCTTCCATAGGAAGACTTGATATTTTTCTTTTGGCTAGCTAAATCAATCACTGCATTTCACACACTTCATGGTAAGGACTTCTTCCCTTCTTGGACAGGTCTGGTGTCTAGCTTAGAGCTTCTACCTGCTTGCCCTCTTTCAAAGGCTTCCCCAAGGCTTCAGCCTGACACCTTGTACCTGGCAGATGCCTGTCCTCACGACCAGGGGAGCTGCAACAGGTGGATCTGATCACAGCAGAAAGTGGGGAGGGGCAGGAAGACAAAGCTTTGGAGGGGTCAGCCTGACTAAGGAGAAAGGTTTGTTGGAGGGTGGGTCAGAAAGCATAAGGATGAAGAGATGCCCAAAGTGTCTGGAGCCAACCCTAGCTCCCCAGCCTCTTAGGCCCCTGAAGGAAAACAAGAAAAAGTTGGAAACTTCCCTTAAGAGCAATGCCCTTTTTTCCCTCGCCAGCAACCATGGGCCTGGAAGAGCTCTGGGTAGTGCTAGAAGCTCTCTAGGAGGTCTGGAACCTATTGGGAGAAGAACCAGGGACAGAGTTCACATCCCTGGGGATCAGCTCCTAAGGCCCACTGCACTAGGTCACATGGGCCTCTGGCTCAAGTACTGCCCACAGTGGAACAGGTAGAGAGCACCTCCCCATCTGGGCCAGCAGGTAGCCTGAAAGGCACTTGTGGGGGAAGCAGGTGCTGCACTACCTGCCCACAAAGTGACAATCAGTCCCAGGAGGACACCAGTCAGGCTGAAGGTACTGCTAATGCATGACTATGCTTGGGACAGGAACAAGGGTTACAGGTATTAAGCAGAGGCTCGGCGACTGTTGCTCAAGTGACTAAGGCGCCAGCCACATACACCAGAGCTGGCAGGTTTGAATCCAGCCCAGACCTGCCAAACAGCAATGACAACTACAACCAAAAAATGGCCGGGTGTTGTGGAGGGCGCCTGTAGTCCCAGCTACTTGGGAGGCTGAGGCAAGAGAATCACTTAAGCCCAGGAGTTGGAGGTTGCTGTGA
Source organism: Arctocebus calabarensis (assembly GCA_963573935.1). NCBI lineage: Eukaryota > Metazoa > Chordata > Mammalia > Primates > Lorisidae > Arctocebus > Arctocebus calabarensis. The sequence continues at coordinate 43,005 of CAUYON010049140.1, forward strand.
GTTGTGACAAGCACTCTACCCAGGACGACAGCTTGAGGCTCTGTCTCAAAAAAAAAAAAAAAAAACAAAAAAACCAGTGCAGAATGAGGGTTTGAGGCCTGGCTACAGTAAGTAGCTTCTGGCCAAGGGACAGATTGGTATCTCTAACCCCAGGGGCTCATGAAAACTCCCAAATAGAATCTCTGCTGGCTTCCCTTCCACTTGTATCATTTTCCCAAGCAGCCACTGGGGAAATAACAGATTCAAAAGTTACATCTGGCCATCAACTCCCCCAGGCCTACTCATACGCAAGTGACAGAATTCCCCTTCACAACAGCTGAGCATTCAACTAGGTACTTGGCTCCTGAAACCCCACCCTCTATCCCAAGATTGCACTAGCCAATTAAGGGCTCAGTTGGCAAGAATATTCCCACACACCTCAAGACTAATCACAGCAGTAGCTGTTACAGGGCCTACAGTCCTAGAGTGCTTAACTGCCTCCACCCTACACTTGAATTCACACACTGGACGTCTGGTGTGGTACCATGGTACCACTGCATGTCTCCAATTAAATGAGAAAGGTAAGGTCAAGATCCTAGGCTCCAGTGGTATCAAAAATTCAGGTCTGCAAAGGTGACTTAACACCAGCAGCAAAGAACATGTAGATACCATCGCCTGCTCAACAAATTTTCCCTTCCAGCTGGAACTGGGACACCACCTCCATTCCTCACCTTTCTAGCTTCCTCCTTCCTAGGGATGGTGAGCATTCATATCCCACAGGTGGGACAACTCCTCCACCCAGGAGATGGATGGTTTAAGATCTTGGAATTCTGGAGAATACTGATCACTCAGGAAACATCCTAAGACTACCTTTCATTCATTTAATGAAAATGTTGTGGGCACCTCCTGTAAGCCAGGCATTATTTTAGAGGTTCTGGATTTTGAAAACACGGGTGAATGGGATAAAAATTCCTGTAGCAGGAGGCTGATCTGGCAGGGAGGAAGGGATGCGGAGTTAACCTGGGGCAGGAGTGGAACGATTCAGCACACATCCCTCTCCCTTCTCTTGTTGGGAAATCTGGGTCGGTCAGGCTTCACCGACCGCGCTCCGGAGGCCCTAGGTCTCCCGCATCACGTCCCGGTACCGGACGCGTGTACACTTCTGTACCGGAGACATCCCGACTGCTCCAGGGAGAAGTACGTGGCCATGTCCGCAAAGCTCTTAGGCTCTATCCCTTTCTGGGTCCCGCCAGCTTTCCCAGGTACACGCAGAGAGAGCCGGGAGCAGGGCCAGAAGCGAAGACACCAGCTCCTCGGCTCCAGGATGCAACGCCAGGATTCGGCCTGGAAGCTGGGAAATGCGTCGGGCATCGGAGAACGGAAGTAGCTTTGGTGGTTTCGCTCTAGGACACCGAGAAGTAGCCAGTTTCACGAACTCGATGGTTCCGGGACCGAGAAAATAATGGCGCTCTCAAAAAAAATTGCTGTATTCGAGCTTCTTTTACCTTAGAAAAAGACATCTAACAGCTTGAATGTCAATCTGGTGTTGGTGACCTGGTTTGTTCCTCCTCGAGTTGTTTTCTCTTCCTGCTCCTCTCAAGGCCTCGGCAGCAACTCCTACCCATAGTTAAGATGGCCGCGGCCGCTTCGCCGACCGAGCTGAGGCCTGGAGCGGAGAAAGGCGGGGCTCGGGCGCCTGCGAACTAACTGCGGGCAGTGAAGGCTCCAGGAACTCAGAACAGAGGCGGGATTCCGGGGGCCGCCGACCTGACGTCCCCCTCCTAATTTCGCAAGAAGGCCCTTTTAGTGACTGAGTCTTTAAATACATTTTTGGCAAACTCGTTCATTTATCAAAAAAATGTGTTTTTTATTTACAAGGTTCGGAAGAATATTCAGTGACGTCTCTTCTCACCCTATTCCTCTTATTAACAGCTTCTTAAATATTCCTCCAGAGATGTCTAGCCATCTGTATTTCCACATACTTACTAGTTCTTTAACAGTTCTGTGCCTTAAAGTTCAGTGCCTTACATTTCGGTGTCATTTTGCTGAAGGGAACTGAAGCTCATTTGTCACCTAAGTTCGGACAGCTCCTTAGTGATTCTAGGTCGTCAGAGTCTTAAACGCAAGCCTCTTCCACCGCCTCGCACTGCCTCCTCCAGGCCTGTTCCAGAAATGCAATGTGAACGCTTCAATTTTGCTGACCCCTGCTGACAACGTGAAAAGAACTTTAATTTTTTTAAGTTATGCCTAAAGCCTGTAATGTTAGCATTCTGGGATGCTGAGTAGGGAGGATTGCTTGAGGGCAGGAGTTGGAAACCAGCCTGAGCAAGAGTGAGTCTCCATCTCTGCTAAAAATAAAAAAGTCAGCCTGTGGGCAGCGCCTGTGGCTCATCCAGTAAGGCGCCAGCCCCATACACCGAAGGTGGTGGGTTCAAACCCAGCCTCGGCAAACTGCAAAACAGAAAAATAGCCAAGCGTTGTGCCTCCAGATGCTGAGGCAGGAGGATGGCTTGAACCCAGGAGTTTGAGGTTGCTGTGAGCCAGGCTGAGATCACGGCACTCTAGCGTGGGCAACATAGTGAGACTGTCTCAAAACATAAGTAAATAAATAAGATTAATATTAATTTACCATGATTGATCACTTACAAGGTAGTCAGATTCTGTTCTAAGTGCTTTACCCTATTAATTCATTTGATCCTCACAACACTCCAGAAATAGGTACTCTGATGGATTAGGAAGCTAAGGCCCAGGCCCCACAGCTAATAAATTACAAGATTCAAACCCAAGCAGTCTGACTCCAGAAGCCATGCTGGAATGCTTCAAATTATTGCAGGCAAAATTTCAGCAACCCTTGGCTCCAGGCCGGTAGCTCAAGCCACTAAGGCGCCCAGCTACATACACCTGAGCTGGCAGATTCAAATCTAGCCTGGGCCCGCCAAAGGGCGCTGTGGCAGACACCTGTAGTCCCAGCTGCCTGGAAGGCTGAGGCAGGAGAATCACTTAAGCCCAGGAGTTGAATGTTGTGAGCTGTGATGCTATGGCACTCTACCCAGGATGACAGCTTGAGGCTCTGTCTAAAAAAAAAAAAAAAATTTCAGCAACCAGAGAGAAGTGGGAGTTTATGCCAGGTTACCAAGACTACCCAGGATGACAGCTTGAGGCTCTGTCTCAAAAAAAAATTTTTCAGGCTCAGCGTCTGTGGCTCAACGGGCTGAGGCACCAGCCACGTACACCTGAGCTGGCGGGTTTGAATCCAGCCCGGGCCCGCCAAACAACAATGATGGCTACAACCAAAAAAGAAAAATGGCCGGGCACGTTGTGGCGGGCGCCTGTAGTCCCAGCTACTTGGGAGGCGGAGGCAGGAGACTTGCTTGAGCCCAGGAATTGGAGGTTGCTGTGAGCTGTGATGCCACAGCACTCTATTCAGGGTGACAGTTTGAAGCTCTGTCTCAAAAAAGAAAAATTTCTTTCAGCAACCAGAGAGAAGTGGGAGTTTATGCCAGGTTACCAAGATGCAGTTGTAATGTGGGGTAGTACAAGAAGCAGGGACCAAAGAGATCAGAAGAGCTGCTTTTGGACATGTATACAATGCCACACTGCCATATAAATGTAAAGAGAAAACAATTAAAATGACAGGCTATGGTAAGTACTGAATAGTAAATAAGAGGGTTATATTTAGAGGTTATGTAATGGGAGATGGGAAGTCATTCCAGGTATTTAGGAGATAGGAGAAATTGCCCAGATGGAAGGTTGACAGAAGTATCACACAAGGTAACCTATAGCAGTTCTCACCCATGGGCTGCTCTTGCTCAGGCCTTTGATTTAAGCCTGGAGTCTCCTAGGCTTCCAGCCATTTGCCTTTCCTCTTGAGCAATGCAGCCTGGTATAATGAAAGAAAATAGGCCTGAACTAGGAAATAAGGAGATTTAAGTTCCAGGACTACCTCTGCCATTAACTCAACTGTGTGACCTTAGTACATCCTCTCCTTTTTCTGCCCTCAGCTTTCTCAGACTGCATTCTGTGGAACAGTATCCCCATTAGATGCTCTGTAGGAAAAAACAAGCATTTTCCCCCAGGTCCCTTGGAGAGTCCTCTTTAGCACATTGAGGTGCAAGGCAGTCTTCAATAAGCCTGTTCCACCCACTGCTCCCTAAACCCTGCTTAAAACATGGAATTAGCTCCAAGAGCTCCCTTGAGTTGTAAGCACCATCATGGCCTCAGGGCCACTCCAGGAACTGGCTCCTCCATCCTCCTCCTCACTCAGCCAAAAACCTAACCATTCTGGGCTCCTTTGATGTCCATGAACAGACCAGGTTCTGTCTGCTCATCTTTTTTTTTTTTTTTTTTTTTGAGACAGTCTCAAGCTGTCACCCTGGGTAAAGTACTGTGGCACCACAGCTCACAGCAACCTCAAACTCTTGGGCTTAAGCAATTCTCTTGCCTTACCCTCCCAAGTCTGAGACTACAGGTATCTGCCACAATCCCATTATTTTTTTTGTTGTTGCAGTTACCATTGTTGTAGCTGGCCTGGGTGAGGTTTAAACCTGCACAGCCTCAGTGTTTGTAGCTGATGCCCACTGAGCTACAGGCGCAACCCTATCTGCTCATCTTCCATCTACGCCTGTCTGCTATTCTCCATCTCTACTCTTCTTCTACTTGCCTAACTGCAGTCCATTCTGAGAGCAGCCAGTGGGTTTATTTTATTTGTTTATTTTATTTATTTGTTTATTTATTTGAGACAGAGCCTCAAGCTGTCACCCTGGATAGAGTGCTGTGACATCACAGCTCACAGCAACCTCCAATTCCTGGGCTCACGTGAGTCTCTTGCCTCCGCCTCCCAAGTAGCTGGGACTACAGGCACCTGCCACAACGCCAGGCCATTTTTTGGTTGCAGCCGTCATTGTTGTTGTCGAACCCGCCAGCTCAGGTGTACGTGGCTGAGTTTATTTTTTTAATGCAAATCAGATCACTTTTTTTTTTTTTTTGATGCCCTGGGTAGAGTGGCATCATCATAGCTCACAGCAACCTCAAATTCCTAGGTTTAAGCAATGATCCTCCTGACTCACTCACCTGAGGAGCTGGGAATATAGGCACCTACCACAATGCCCAGCCAGTTTTTCTATTTTTAGTAGAGATGAAGCCTCACTGAGCTCAAGCAATCCACCTGCCTTGGCCTCCCAGAATCCTAGGATTACAACCACCATGCCTGGCCTTCAAATCAGATCACCTTAACACTGCTTAAGGTGGTAGAATTTATTTATTCATTTGTTTCTTTTGTATTTTTTTGGAGACAGAGTCTCAAGGTGTCGACCTGGGTGTCACAGCTCACAGCAACCTTGAATTCATGGGCTTAAGCAATTCTCTTGCCTCAGCCTCCCAAGTAGCTAAGACTACAGGCACCTGCCACAATGCCCGGCTATTTGGAGGGGCAAGGAGGTTGGGTTTTTTGTTGTCATTGAAGTTGTTTGGCAGGCCTGGGCTGGTTTTGAACCTGGCAGCTCTGGTGTATATGGCTGGTGCCCTAGCCGCTGAGCTATAGGCACCAAGTCTTTATTTTTTTATTTTTGTAGAGACAGAATCTCACTTTATTGCCCTCGGTAGAGTGCCATGGCGTCACACAGCTCACAGCAACCTCCAACTCCTGGGCTTAGGCGATTCTCTTGCTGCAGCCTCCCTAATACCTGGGACTACAGGTGCCTGCCACAGCGCCCGGCTATTTTTATGTTTTGCAGTTCGGCCAAGGCTGGGTTTGAACCCGCCACCTTCAGTATATGGGACTGGCGCCCTACTCGATGAGCCACAGGCGCTATCCTTATTTTTTTACTTTTTGAGACAGAGTCTTACTCTGTCACCCTGGGTAGAGTGCCATAGCATCATAGCTCACAGCCGGTGCTCTAGCCTGGCAACATGGCAAGACCCTATCTCTAATAAAAAGCCCTGGAGATGGACGGTTGGTGATGGTTGCAGGGCAATGTGAACATACTTAACACCACTGACCTCTACACTTAAAAATAGTTCAAATTAAAATTTAAAAAAGTGCAGGGTCTTGCCTGTGGCTCAAAGGAGTAGAGTGCCAGCCCCATATGCCGGAGCTGGTGGGTTCAAACCCAGCCCCGGCCAAAAACTACACACACACACACGTTCAAATTGTAAATTTTTTAAATTTTTTTTTGAGACAGAGCCTCAAGCTGTTGCCCTGGGTAGAGTGCCTTGGCATCATAGCTCACAGCAACCTCCAATTCCTGGGCTCAAGCGAGTCTCTTGCCTCTGCCTCCCAAGTAGCTGGGACTACAGGAGCCCGCCACAACGCCCGGTCATTTTTTTTTTTGGTTGCAGCCGTCATTGTTGTTTGGCAGGCCCGGGCTGGATTCGAACCTGCCACCTCAGGTGTACATGGCTGGCACCTTAGCCCCTTGAGCCACAGGCGCCAAGCCTCAAATTGTAAATTTTATGTTCAATGTATTTTATCCCAAAACAAAGACAAAACAACCCACTAGCTGTCCAATATGTCGATAATCACATCCAAAGTTTGCATCATGGTAAACAAGAGCCTCTGAGGCCTGTCCCTCCCCTCTCTAAACTCGCTTGTCAGTCTTCTCCATTCAGGACCTCAGTGCACCTAGAGTCCTTTCTGCACCTCACCCTACACTCCTCCGAATCTCACAGCATCCCACCTGCTATTCCCTCTGTAGAAATGCCTCTACTCACCACACTTCCCTGGTCCCAGTTTCCCCAGCCTCTGAAACCTGCCCTCCCCACTCCCACATTGTTCACCCTGATCTTCCCAGGGCTCTAATCATTTGGATCTCACTACAGCTTAGCCTAAGTGTTCATCTCCAACATTTCAGCACATCCTTCAGTTTTAGCTCCTCTGTGGTGCTTCTCATGTGCAATTATAGTACTTTCTTTTTTTTGTAGAGAGAGTCTCACTTTATCGCCCTCAGTAGAGTCCTGTGGAGTCACAGCTCCCAGCAACCTCCAGCTCTTGGGCTTAGCCAAGGCATTCTCTTGCCTCAGCCTCCCGAGTAGCTGGGACTACAGGCGCCCGCCACAACGCCCGGCTATTTTTTGATGCGGTTTGGCCAGAGCCAGGTTTGAACCCGCCACCCTCCGTACATGGGGCCAGCGCCCTACTCGCTGAGCCACAGGCGCCGCCCTGCCAGTATAGTACTTTTGCTCTATTCACATTCTGGTCTCGCCCTTGTCTCTCCCTATAAGAAAGGTCCAAGAGGGTTCCCATGTCAGTTTTTCTTGCAATATTCTGATGCACAGAATAGCACCTAGAATGTGGTAAATGCTTAGCAGCTGTCTGCTAAATGGCTAAGTGAGAAAGAGGAAGGGCAAAGGGCGCTTGCCACAAACCAAATACCAGCACTTGTTGCTGATCCACACAGTGCCTGGTTTTCTCCTCCCTCCCTGGTAGTGTCTTCTGACTCCAGTCTGCTTTTTCCTGTCTCCTGCTTTCTCTGAGACTCACCCTGTCTCAGGCCTTGTCACCACTTGGCCTTCACACTCTCCTACACCTGATTGCCCCTTGCATGGCACTGGGACTCCCTTCAATGATGAACAATGATGGCTTCAGCTCTGCATTTCTTGAAACCTCTGGGTCTCACTTGCTCACAACTTGTACTATCAATCACTGAGCCAAGCAGATTCTGTGGCAGAAGCTTCTCATGAGTATCTGTCTTTCTTCTCAATTCCAGAGTCACCACCCTTGGTCCCAGTTCCTGATGACCTCTTCCTGGGAACAGCTGCCCCAAAGATCTCTAGTGTCATCTCTTCCCATAGGTCACACTCCACACTGCTCTGCAAAAACATCTTTTTTTTTTCTTTTTTGAGATAGAGCCTCAAGCTATCGCCCTGGGTAGAGTACTGTGACATCACAGCTCACAGCAACCTGCAACTCCTGGGCTCAAGTGATTCTTCTGCCTACGCCTCCCAAGTAGCTGGGACTAGAGGTACCCACAACGCCCGGCTATTTTTTTGGTTGCGGCTGTCATTGTTGTTTGGCAGGCCAGGCTGGATTTGAAACCACCAAGTCAGGTGTATGTGGCTGGCGCCTTAGCCGTTTGAGCCACAGGCGCCGAGCCAAAAAAAATCTTTCTGTTTGTTTTTGGTAGAGACAGAGTCTCACTTTGTCGCCCTTGATAGAGTGCTGTGATGTCACACGGCTCACAGCAACCTCCAACTCCTGTGCTTAGGCGATTCTCTTGCCTCAGCCTCCCGAGTAGCTGGGACTACAGGCGCCTGCCACAGTGCTCAACTATTTTTCTGTTTTGCAGTTCGGCCGAGGCTGGGTTTGAACCTGCCACCTTCAGTATATGGGGCCAGCGCCCTACTCGATGAGCTACAGGCACCACCTCGAAAAAACATCTTTTGACAACACCTACCACATAGCCCTACTCCTGCTCTAGGACTTTCTTTCTTTTCCTTTTTTTTTTTTTTTTTTAATGCGGGTTTTTGGCCAGGGCTGGGTTTGAACACGCCACCTCTGGCATATGGGGCCGGTGCCCTACCCTGGCCACAGGTGCCGCCCTACTCTAGGACTTTCTATGGCTCCTTAGTGCCTACAGGATAAACCTCAAGCTCTTCTGCTGGGACCTCTGGCCCTCCCAGATTTGACTCCATGTCTCAGTATCCTCTGTTATTCTTCTTTGCCTTGTTCTTCATGTTTCAGTCAAGTGGAACCACTGACCATTCCCTATACACACCTACTTGGGTCTACTGAAATCTTCCTCATTCTTCAAGGCCAGTTAGAACCACCTCCTCTAGGTAACCATCTGTGACTCAGAAGACCTGCCCAGGCCTCCTCTAGGTCCTCTCACATTTTACTTTTTATTGTATTAGAATAACAAAAACCAATGTTCATTAAACACTTAGTACAAGGCACTGTTCTATACTGTCTCACTTAATCTCTACATCAGTATTATGATTTCGGCTATTATCCAGGTTTTGCAAAGAAGGAAACTGATACCTACAGAGATGACTTGAGGAAGAAGTTATTTGCCAAAATCACACAGAATAACAAGGGAGTCAGAATCTGAACCCAGAGCCCACACTCCTGACCTCTACTCTACACTGTCCCTGTGTTTTATCCTTTCTATGTAACAAGTCTCCTTTGCTGTTCCTTCTGCCTGAAAATCTCCTCCCCAAACCAGTGCTTACTGAATGCTATGAGAAGCCCAGCCATCTTCTCCAAGCAGTATTTCTCAGCATATAACCAGCCAGGCTGGGTTAGGTGGTGCCTCTGGGCTTCCTCTGTCACAGTATGAAGGATTTGTTTCCTAAATGCCATGTGGGACCTGCATCAGCTTTATCCACAGATCTCAGCACAAAAATCCAGAGGCCTCTGATGTTTGCTAAATGAATGAATGAGGTCAGCTTTCCTCATCATAAAGTTCTTATTGTGTGGCACAGTCCCTTCAGCAAAAGGCACTCACCAAATACTGACTGTGATAAGTGAAAGTTGCCAGTAGCCTTGCTGAGGCTGTTTCCTACACATACTCCCTGACCCAGGGTGGGCTGGCTCCTGCATCTTGAGCTTCTGTGCCATGTTTGCTACCCAGATCTAACTTCTCAGAGGAAGTGGCAGAACTATTCAGGTTTTGTGAACTATTCCCACTTCCTATCATATAGCAGGTGAACCTTTGAGAGCATCACTTCATCTCTCTGAGCTTCAGTTTACTTGTCTGCAAAACATAGGTATTGATACGTATCTGCCTCCTTAGCATGCTCCTTTACACTCTCTAAAATGTACAATGTCGACAAAAAGTCATTCTTTCAACAAATTTTTATTGCACTTTCTATGTTATAACTATTATCTTGTTAAAATATCAGTCTTCACAGTAACCCTTTGAGGTAGAGAATATTAATCCTCATTTTACAGATGAGGGAACTGAGGCTCAGGGAGAGCTTATGACCTACCAGCTGTGCCTCGGGGCCACCTGCAGACTAGACTTGTGTCACATGCATCTGTTCTCCCACCCACTGGTGGTGACAATTAGCCATGGATTGATCACAGTCCCCCAGCATTTGCCTCTGAAGTAGATGAGGAGATGTTTCCTGAGATGAGGAAAAGCTCTCTGTTGCACCTGCTACTGAGATTAACCCTTAAAAGAAAAGCCCAGTGACTCACTCTCTGAATTTTTTTCTTTTAAAAAAGACTGGGAAGAAGGGTAGCAAGTTTAATCTACTTGAATCTTTATAGGCACTTCTCTTTTTACAAGTTGGAAACTTGAGGGATCCTTGAGGAAAGCCCAAGGGATGAATTTCAGTTCCCAGGTCCCTGACTCAGGAGCCTACCTAAGGGCTCAGTCAGTCCTTAGTGCCAAAGTTAGGCTCAACTCCAGCCCATGGGAGCTGCTCAGCTGCACTCCTCAAAGATGTCCGGGTAGTGTCGGAACAGCACAGGTGGGTCCCTATCACCTCGGACTGGGGCCTGAGGCACAGCCCGAATCCCAGGCCTCCGGCCGCGCCGCCCCCCGGAGCAAGAGCGGTGGATCCACTGGTGTGCTTCCACAGCGAACTTCCTCTTGAAGCGCATGCCACACTCAGGACAGGGAAAGGGCCGCTCACCAGAGTGCATTCGCCGATGGCTGACTAGCAGCGAGGGGTAGTTGAAGCGGCGGCCACAGTCTGCACACACATGTCGCCGCTGGCTGGCCTGAGCATTCACAGTGGGCACAGGGACAGTAGGCTGTGCATCTGTGATCTGATCCCAGGAAGCTCTTGAGGGTGACTGTGTTCTTGCCAAGGACCCACTAGCAGTACAGTCAGGGTTGTGTTTAACCAGCTCTTCAGGCTGCTCCTTTCCAGGGGTCTTTCCAGGTTCTTCAGCTCTTGGCTCTTCCTCGGGTTTCTCTTCCTTATGTGGGGTATCTCCTGGGAAATAGGAATTAAGTTATGTTTATAAACACTATTGCATAGACTGTCTCTGGGTATAGGGTGCTTTTCACTTAAGGCAGTGCCAGAAAAATACTGCCCAGTGACTAACAGTCTTTGGAGAAAAGTAAGTATTCATATCTGGGCCTTGGTCCCTTATTGTCAAAAGGGAATAATAATGGTTCCTTGACTCAATAGGGTTACTGGCAGGATTAGTGGATGTTATGTTAAGCACTTAGTAAATGCTCAATAAGCAGTAGCTATTACGCATATGGCTTCTCCATTTTTGTAGGGTAAGACTGTTTTACAGATGAAGAAACAGTTGCTCAAGATCACTCCACAGGGGGATGTTGAAGGGAGGGCAGTCAAGCTGTCAATTACTGGACATTTTCTCTGGTATCACTTGCCTTGCTTGAGGATTGTGAAAGGCAGATCTGAAGGCACTGCCACTCTTTGAGGGGTTTAGTTGTTTCTGAAAGAGGGAGAATGAGAAAAGCCTACAAACCTAAGTCTTGGGCTCGGTGCCTGTAGCTTAAGTGGCTAAGGCGCCAGCTACATACCCCAGAGCTGGCAGGTTCAAACCCAACCGGGGCCTGCCAGACAACAATGACAACTACCACCAAAAAATAGTCAGGCGTTGGGGCGGATGTCTGTAGTCCCAGCTATTTGGGAGGCTGAGGCAAGAGAATCGCCTAAGCCCAGGAGCTGGAGGTTGCTGTGAGCTGTGATGCCACAGCACTCTACCCAGGGTGACAGCTTGAGGCTCTGTCTCAAAAAAAAAAAAAGAAAACCTAAGTCTTGGACTTGGGCTCCAGATCTACTCTGGTCTCAACATGACTTGCTGTCCCCCATTTTAAAATTTTGAAACTGGTTTGCCTTCCTAACTTCTCTAGTATCCAACACAAGTTGGTTCTTTAATTCCCTTAGGGATGCTGATGCTGGAAGTGGGTGCTAGAAAGAAAACTAGAAAGAAGCCGTGGAGAAATCAAGTGTTGGGGGAGACTTGGGACAACCCCTCACCTCTCCGAGCTCCTCCCAGGCTTTCCCCCTCCTCAGGATCCTGGGCGGCGGGGCTCCAAGCCTCGCTCTCCTGTTCCATCCAAGAGATGAGGGCTGGTTTGGGGCCTAGGAATCCTGGGAGAGAACAGGGATCACAGTGCTGGCCTGAGAGGCTGTCCTGGGAAGATGGCATCCCCCTGCCTGGGTGAGGGCACCTCCTCAGAATTTATTCTCGATCTGAACCAAGTCTGCAGTGCTTCTGCCTGAATGAAGCGTATGCGGGATGGTAACATTCCCGAGGGGTACCTGAAGCCCTGGGAATGGGAGGTCGTGAGAGTTGGTGGTGGAATAGCGTGGAATTAGGGCTCACAGTCCTCTCGGTCCTTCAATCTATATTATCTCCCTGTGAACCCCGGTGAAGGAGGACAAGGGTCTGACCCGGGGCCTCACCGAGCGCGCCCAGGTGGCCGTAGGTCTCCCGCATCACGTCCCGGTACAGGGCCCTCTGCGCGGGCCGCAGACACCCCCACTCCTCCGGGGAGAAGTACACGGCCACGTCCGCAAACCTCACAGCCCCAGGTTTCCTGCAACCAGGCTGGGTCTCCCCGGGTTTTGGAGCCAGGAGCGGGCCTGGGGGCGGCGCCATGTAGCCTTCCAGCCCCGAGCAGCGGCCGCCTAGTCTCCAAGGCCACCGCCTCCCCGCTCCCGGCCTCAGCTTTCGTCGTCCACAGGAAGGACAGCCCAGGCCCGGGCCCCGCCCAGCCTTGGCGTCTGAACGTAGTCGAGGCAACAGAAGTAGCAGGAACGAACTGCTAGAGATACGGGGATTCTGATAGGGACAAATAAAACTCCTTAGTGTTTATTCCTTTCAGGGCCGCTTGGACATAGACAGCCAGGTTAAGCGACCCGGAAGGTACCTTTAGAAAATATGGCGACAGCCTGGCTTCATTGTCACTGGTTGCTTGTAACAGCGCCTCTCCTTGAGCATACCAACCATGGCGCCTTTCTGGCTACCCTGGCCTCATCGTCCCCCTAGTCCGTAAACACAACAGCCCTGTCGGGTGCTTTCTTTGATGGGGATATGGTGACCTTCTGGGAAGTCGCGGAGTCTCTTGCCTTTAAGAAAGATGGACGTGTCCGCAGCTTCCTGGACCTCTCTTTGCCCCAACCCAGAGCGGCCGATGATTGGACGCAACGTTCGGCAGACGCTGCTCTGTGATTGGCGGCCGACTGGCGGAGTATTTGAAAGGGCCGGTGGTCCTGAAGCCTCTTGCCAGCCTGGAACACTCTGGAACACAATCAGGGCCTCGGCCTTAGGCTGCCCAGGATTGTGTCCCCGGTAGTTTCCCACTGTGCCTCCCGACGATGGCAAGATCTGGTATCTGGGCCCCCTGCGAGAAGACGTACACACCCCGGCAAACCCGGGGTACAGCTGAGGTAGGAACCAGGTGCGTGTTTACTGTTAAGATCATAGCTGCAGATCCCACTCTACCCCGGATATCTGTGGCTCCGCCTCTCACTCTCGGGACCTGGGCTGCAGGCGAAGGAACGTGCTTAGTAAGGATGGATTCAGAATAGGGACATTTAAAATTATGTTGTAATTTTTGCCACACTAACATGCATAGTTTTAAAAAAGTAATGCATAAGCCTTATAATGAAAAAGGTAAGTCCCCTGTAATCTTTCCTCCTGTTCCTTAGAGGGGTCTACTTTTAACTCCTTTCATTAATTTGCGTTATATTGTACATACAGTAAAATGCACAGATTTTTGATATAAAATTCAAGTTTTGAGAAATGTATACACCTGTGTAACCATCACCCAAAACAAAATAGAGGACATGGATGTCGCTGGTTGTTTCCTTGTGTACCCTTCCAGTTAGTATCTTTTTTGTGGTAAAATACAGGTAAATAGAATGACCATTTTAGTTTATTCCCATTTGTTTTTCCGAATGTAGGCATCTAAAGCGATAAATTTTCCTCTTAGAACTGCTTTTGCAGTATCCCACAGGTTTTGGTAGCTTGTGTCTTCATTGTTGTTATGCTCAAGGAAGTTAAAGATTTCTTGTTTTATTTCTTCCTGCACCCAACTGTCATTCAACAGAAGATTGAAGATTGTTTAATTTCCATGCCTTTGTGTGGGGTTGAAGGAAACCTTTAGTGCCTTGTGGTCTGAGAAGATACAAGGTAAAATTTCAATTCTTTTGATTCTGTTGAGGTTTGTTTTGTGTCCTAGGATAAGATCAATTTTTTTTTTTTTTTTTTTTTTGAGACAGAGCCTCACCCTGTCACCCTGGGTAGAGTGCTGTGACATCACAGCTCACAGCAACCTCCAATTCCTGGGCTCAAGCGAGTCTTTTGCCACCGCCTCTCAAGTAGCTGGGACTACAGGCGCCCGCCACAATGCCCAGCCATTTTTTGGTTGCAGACGTCATTGTTGTTTGGCGGGCTCAGGCTGGATTTGAACCCGCCAGCTCAGGTGTACGTGGCTGGGCCTTAGCCTGTTGAGCCACAGGCGCCAAGCCAATAAGATCAAATTTATTTTATTTTATTTTATTTTATTTTTTTGAGACAGAGCCTCAAGCTGTCACCCTGGATAGAGTGCTGTGGCATCACAGCTCACGGCAACCTTTAATTCCTGGGCTTGAGCGAGTCTTCTGCCTCCGCCTCCCAAGAAGCTGGGATTATAGGCGCCCACCACAACACCCGGCCATTTTTTGGTTGCAGCCATCATTGTTGTTTGGCGGGCCCGGGCTGGAATCGAACCCACCAATTCAGGTGTACATGACTGGCGCCTTAGCCCATTGAGCCACAGGCACCAAGCCAAGATCAATTTTGGAGAATGATCCATGGGCTGATGAGAAGAATTTTTTTTTGTTTGTTTGTTTTTGACAGAGTCTCATTTTGTTGCCCTTGGTCAAATACCATGGCTTCATGGCTCACAGCAACCTCCAGCTCCTGGGCTTAGGCGATTCTCTTGCCTCAGCCTCCTGAGTAGCTGGGACTACAGGCACCCACCACAATGCCCGGCTATTTTTTGTTGCAGTTCGGCCAGGGCTGGGTTCGAACTCGCCACCCTTGGTATATGGGGCCAGTGCACTACTCACTGATCCACAGGCACCGCCCAGAATGTATATTCTTTATCTGTGGGATGACTATAGACTATAAGACGTTCTATATGCATCTATCAAGCACAGTTGTTCTTGGGTCTCGTTTAAGTCCCCTATATCTTTGTTTAATTTCTGTTCAGAGGATCTATCCAGCTCTGTAGGAGGAGTTTTCAAGTCCCCTGTTATTATAGTATGATAGGATATTATATTGCTCAGACTGAGTAAGGTCTGTTTCAAGAATCTAGGAGCGGGCGGTGCCTGTGGCTCAACGAGTGGGGCACTGGTCCCATCTACCGAAGGCTGTGGGTTCAAACCCGGCCCCAGCCGAACAGCATCAAAAATTAGCTGGGTGCTGTGGTGGGCGCCTGTAGTCCCAGCTACTTGGGAGGCTGAGGCAAGAGAATCGCTTATGCCCAAGAGCTGGAGGTTGTTGTGAGCTGTGACTCCACAGCACTCTACTGAGGGCGATAGAGTGAGACTCGTCTCCACAAAAAAAAAAAAAAAAA